>JASANF010002656.1:0-113058 GCA_030248245.1 Trissonchulus sp. WLG1_4 | reverse complement strand
AGGATAAACAAAAAAATTGTAGCCGTGTATGTATATATATGTACGTATATACGAGCATGCTGTATATAATATTTAGTGTTTGGCCGAACAGGTTATCTGGGAAAACAACGGGTCCATATAAAACATTATACCATGGAGTCCCCTGTTTTCCGGATGTATATAGTTATTCTCGAAGTGGTAGTCATTGTGCAGTCACCTAGAAGCCACTTACGGACATTGTCACGGAGATGAGCACAGCATCCGAGGTCGGTAACGCCGAAAGATATATGCTTATCTATCAGCGGATCACCTTTACCTTTTTTATTTATGAAAAATGGCAATTTTTTGATAAAATTTTTTACGACATTTGCTTAAATTTTGACCAAAAAATTTAAAAATTGCAACTTTTTGGTTTCAGCGAGGTGAAGATTGCATCTGTTTGTTGGGGGACGGGGTGAAAATCGCCAGGATCCGCCTAGGTGGTGAAGAAGGGGTATCAAAAAGTTGCACTGCTGTTATATACATTTTTGAGTAAAAATAGTCCTAAGGACCTAAAGATATTTATGCCAGAACGTCACAGCATAGTCAACATTCCACGCACAGGCCACACACAAAAATTGTGGCCAATCAATGTTTCGATACGAAAAGGTAAGTAAGGTACTGATGTGTTCAACATGGCACGCATATTCCAACTCTCTACTATGTACTTAATATGTAGTTTGCTAATCCTAACGTGTGCTAGCAGTGTGGTAACGTCTACAACTAGAAACTATACAACAGTTTCTGAAATTGTGAAAACGCAAGAGCGGAAATGCTTACCATATATACTGTTTAATTATTTGTCAGCTTCTGTGCCTGTTGAGTTCTTTGATTAAAAAAGTAAGAAGTAGAAAGAATATATAAAACTAAGACACTTAAATTTCAACCAGGTGAGCCGAGATAGCTCAGAAGGAAAACTATCGGTAACGGTATTTTTGAAATTTTAAAATACCGATACCGATACCGATATGCCTATTATCGGCCGATTACCAATACCGATACCGATAATCGGCCAACGCCAAACACTAAATATTTTGCATAAAATTTCTGTTTCCATTCAAATGGAACCAATAAAACTATGTATATACGCTAGCAGTGAAGTGCTGACGAAAGTCACCTCGGATAAAGTCGCGTCACAAAATCACGGGTCCACGTAGCTCAAGATCACTTATGGGCAATCCGTATATACTGCCATCAAACTAGTGTATATATAAAGCCAAATGCAACGATAAGTTAATTCTAAGCGTAAAGGGAAAGTTGACAGTGAACCCCATACCTCGTCCCAGTAAATTGAGTGGTCATACTGAGGCTCGTCAGCGAGTTTCCAAACTTTTAGAATGAAAGAGGGAACACCCTTGATCTCCTGCCAGCATTCGTCGCGACTGCCAACCATACCGAAATCACAATAATCTAAACAAAGAATATTTATATATATATCACTATGGAATGGACATGTATAAAATACATTTCAGGTTTCGGTGGGGGTGGGATCTATACACAAAATAGCATACACACAGCACATTTTGTGGCAGGGTTTGATCAAAACGGCAAAAATCATATTAATTATATATATATATTTTATAAAATCATAAAAATTTTACCCAATTTTTTCAGTGGTTGTAGTTTCAATATAACCTGTAGACAGGTATATATATATATATATATATATATATATATATATATATATATATATATATATATATATATATATATATATATATATATATATATATTTACAGTTAACTATGTGAAGCCACCAATTGGCATAAAAAAGTTGACCAGCCAAACACTTATTCTAAAGAATTAAATAAGATCACACATACAGGCTTGAGAGATAATATGAAGTAACAAACCTAATCACAAGACACAAGACATTTTAGTGTGTATACTATAGTATATATACTGTGTTTACTGAATACTGATAAACTAAACAACCACACCACGACAAAGTTGTTTTTGTAAAAATTGTCAAAATCTCAGATCTCAAAATCAAAAGGTTAACAGATCATGAACTTTTACAGCTGGATCTTGAAAATGTTTTGAAATGGTCTAATGAGTAGCAACTAGACCTAAATATAGACAAATGCTCAGCGTTTCATATTGGGTATAATAATGCTTGTGCTAATTATGATGTTGCTAATGACTGTATTCAATCTGTTGATTTAGTTAAAGATTTAGGTATTTTATTGTCTAAAAAGTTGAGTTTTTCGGCACATGCCCAATCCTTGAAAAGTAAAGCTTGCAAACGAATGGATTTAATATTTCGCTGTTTCTGTAGTCGTGATACAGTGCTCCTTGCAAAACTTTTCAAAAGTTATATAAGACCTATTCTCGACTACTGTTCGCAAGTGTGGTCTCCTTAAACTCTTCAAGATATTGATTTGATTGAAAGTGTGCAGCGAGCTTTTACTAAACGTCTAAATCGTTTTATATATATATATATATATATATATATATATATATATATATATATATATATATATATATACAGCTTTAACATGTTTTGCTTTGTTCTACTTTGTTCTTTTTCTGCTTTTTTTTGCTAACACTAAATAAAGGCCTGACCCGGGCGGCTTGAAACCCCTTTGGGGCTTCTTGTTGTTTGCTGGCAGATAATTTGTTACTAACCCGTAGGAACACCGGGGCTTATAGACTGTTATAACATGCTATATAGCTATATACTGTTATAGCAAAATTTGTTAGCCGGTGGTTTATTTTAATAAATTTCTTCTTCTCTTCTCACTGTTGTGACATTTTGGTGAAATAAAAACTTCTGAAAAAAACTTTCCTGCCAAAAATATAAACCAGAGGGGGGACCACAGGAAAATTTTCCACAGATTTGAAAAACCGAGACCGGGTACAAACAGAGACTTTTGGACTACCGATACCGAGACCGAGACTGGGTCTTTTACTAAACGTCTAAATGGTATGTCAAATCTTAGTTATCCCGAGCGGCTCAAAAAGTGCAACTTGAAATCCCTAGAAATGAGACGTATAATTTTTGATATGGTCACTGTTTATAAAATTGTAAACGGTCTGTAATGATTGTCAGCTTATCAAATATATTGAAATTGTTCGCGAGACTGTCACTAGAGGCCATTCATGCAAACTGGGCTAGTCTCGGGTTTTGACCGAGACCGACACTTCCATCCCTAACCTGAAGTTAAGCTTAAGATTCGGGTAGGAAAAGTGGTTTGTCTTGCAGCAAAAAATAATGTGTATTGCACATTTGTAGTCTCAATGGTCGACGCTAATCTTGTTTTCAATTTTGGCCTTGGACACGGAACGCAGGAAAACCGGTGATCCGAATGTTCTCTAAAACACCGTCTTACACTTCGGAGGTCATTTCGTAGTGTTTTCGGGCAATTCAGTTAGAAATTCAGATGTATGAATTTTGTCCGTAAAATCTGTGAAACTGTTTTGAAAAACTGGAATTTATTTAAAACAAAACATAGACATAACTCGGACATTTTTAATATGTCTTTGATTTAATTTTTGACTCTCTAATTTTTTGTGAAAACCCTCCAAAAATAATTTCTGCACCCGCATTCATAAAAGTGCAAGCTCGGCTTTTTATCCTAGCTTTGAGCAAGCCCGGCTTAAAATCCCGGCTTTTCGTATTCATAAAACCAAGCTCAGCTTTTTATCCAGGCTTTTTGGTATTCATAAAAGCTGGGATAAAAAGCCGAGCTTATGGTATTCATAAAAATCAAGCTCGGATTATAATCCCGGGTTCCACGTAGTGTTGGGATTTTTTTCGAAACGTACCCGAACCCGAACCCGAACCCGAACCATTCGTACCCGAACCACCCGAACCCGAACCCGAACTTTGGCCAAATGAACTGCATAACATTACAAACTAACTATATTTGAATATAGAATGTAAGAAAAGTGTGGAGCAAATGAGTCAACAACCTTTAGTGCAAGTAATAAATACTGTTAATATTTAACGTTGAATGAAGGATTAGTCAGCAAAAAACCGAGTTTCATGCTTAATCAAGTCATAGTCATTCCCCCCGTTGTTTCGATTTTTAGAAAAAAAGATGAAACGTGTAGGTGCTAGTGTTTGTTACCGGCCGGAATTTTTGGCGGGCCGGCCGAACATCTTGCCGCCGGAGTCGCCGGCGACTTACGCGGCCGGTCACAATTGCATGGGGTACTTATATGGTACGAAAATTGCGCAAAAAAATTTCCGTCAGTAATCTTCATCAAACTTTATAGATTGCTTTATGTTACATGTGACGTTATACTCAGGGTTTTTTTTTCAAAATCGGCACTGTGTAAATGTTGTGTAAATTAAAAATTTGCTGTGTAAATTAAGGGTATGTTGTGTAAATTTTTAAAAGTGTGTATTTTAGCATTTTTAGGTAAAAACTGACCGTTTTTTCCTCGTGAAAAGTAATATTTTGACTTTGAGACTCGAACTACATACGAAAATAAAAAATATGAGATAATTGAAATAATTTTTCCGGTTTTGTCATTTCAAGCATCCGACAGGCCAGGGCAAGCCCCCCTAAAATTTCGAAAAATCTGAAACAAGCCCTAACCCCCAGGCCGAGACCCCGTGTACATGCATGGTTTACACAGATAAAAGAGATTTGTTCTATCAGCCAGATCGTACTCATTTTTTTCAAATCCGGGTGTAAAACGTTTACAGTAGTTTGAAGTAGGACAAGAAATCGCACAGACAGGCTCAGCATGACTCATTTTTCACTGTCAACTTTCAAGTGCATAAAAACGAATGCTAAAATAAAAACAATCATAAGCCGTTTAAGAGCAGAAACTGAAGTTTTTTTATTTCGGGGTCAAAAATTAGACAATTTTGTTAGGACAAAGAGGTCACAGGCAGCAATCGCCACTTCGCGAATTTTTGTAATTTTTACAACCAAAATAAAGCTGTTTTAGCAACCTTTCGGGGGAAATAGGGTTGTGTAAATCAGTGTGTATTTTTATTTTTTGTTGTGTAAATTGGCGGCCGATGTGTAAATACACCCTATTTTACACAAAAAAAACCATTGTTATACTCGTTCGAATCAGCAAATTCATATGTCACTATTGGTGCGCGTAACCGCGACAGTTTTGTGCTTATTTGCTCTTCGATTGTATAACTAAAAGTCTAAGCCAGATGCACACAAAAAATAAACACTTCACCTTATCTCGTTGCTCAGTGCCGTTATAGCACTCATTAAGTTTATGACTTATGAGTACATTGGTACTAGCTGTCTCGATGCGCGATTGAGATGAAACACAAAAAAGTTTCTGCAGGTCCGCTGCAGATTTATTCTTCGCGCTTAACAAATTCTTATATGTCATATTCAATATTGGCATCTTCGAAAGCTACAGCTCACGAATTGTTGGCGCGAATAGACTTGCATAGTGTTAAGGCCTAGGGCTGATTTAGATTCAAACTAGAGGCCTGCACGGAACTATTTTTTGGCCCGTGGCCCAGCCCGGACCGTTCAGCGTCGTCTGTCGGCCCGGCCCGTTGGCAGGTAAAACGGTCAGTGGGCCATAGACTCTGACATTGCGGTCAAATTGTGTTAGTCGTACCAATGGCATACCCAGAACAAAATTGTTCTACTAAAAATGTTCATGATCTTTACAAATTCAAAAAAATCGGTATAAAAATTTTGTAATTTTGTCAGAAAATTTAGGTACCCGAACCACTTTTTGCGTCCCCGAACTGACTTGTACCCGAACCCGAACCCGAACCGAAAAAACAACCCGAACCGTACCCGAACCCGAACTTTCGTCCCAACACTATTTATACGTATATTTTATTGATTTTTTCATTATGAATAAAAAGCTCGGATAAAAAGCCAGGCTTGAACAAGCCTGGATTAAACAAAAAGCTCGAATAAACATCCAAGCTTGCGCATAAGCCTAGCTTTTTATCCCGGCTTTTTCAAGCCAGACTTACGGATAAAAAGCCGAGCTTTTTATCTCGACTTTTATGAATACCGGCCCTGATAATTAAATAAATTTATTTAGATAAATTTAAAACAGTTTAAATAAAAATTAGGATGTCCAAAAAGCTTCCAATAAATTTTTAATATATACATAGTACATACGCTTTTTATAAAAAAAAGACATCTCAAAAATGTTTGAATTTTGTCTTAAATAAATTCCAATTTTCGAGGATGGTTTCAAAGATTTTGCGGACAAAATTTAGACATCCGAATAAAACCATCTTGAGGTGGCGCTCAGTGGCGTACCCAGGGGGGGGCTAGGGGGACATCAGCCCCCCCTTCGCGGTTTTAGCCCCCCCCTTCGCGATTTCAGCCCCCCCCTTTTTCACTTTTTTCCTGTGGTCCCCCTTTGGTTTTATGACACCACTGAAAAAAATTTTCCGGCACGTCCCCAATTGACCAAAATGACACTGAAATTTCAAAAATTTCCCAAAATTTTCTTTCGAGGGGATCTCGCCCCCAATTCATTACTGCTCTAATACATAACATATCAGATATTTTGTATTAATAATGAGTAATGCTAACAACAATTATTGGTATATATTTAGTTATATATATATATATTTTGTGTGGCTTTTAATTAAAAACCGTGCGGTGGGTGGAGTGGAGGACGAATGTCTAAGGACAGCTTTAGTCACACATGGTTTTTCTTCATTTTTTTCCTGTATACAACGTATTTTTCAGGTTTGCTAGTCCCCCCATGGGCTAATTTTTGCAGCCGTAAATTGATGAAATTTGCCCTCAAATCGAAAAAATTTTTTCGGAGGCCGCTCGCCTCCGGAACCACCGCGCTGACTTTACTTCGCTTTGTGGTGTCATCTCGCTGTGTTTATTCAATGTTCAGACAAATTTTTAAACAAGGATGTCTTCCCCATTTAGCTTTTATGGACCGGCCAAAAAAATTTTATGATACGTCTCCAATTCACTGAATTTGCCTAAAAATAAAAAATTCCCAATTTGTTTTCCTGGAGGCAGCCGCCCCCAGACCTCTGCAAACTGCGCGACAAGTTATATACTAGTCAAGTCAATCAAGTTTGTATGATTTTACGACAAGTGTTGCCTAGAATTGCTTTTTCAATGCAAATATTATTTTAAAATTTTAAAAATGCTCCAGCTTCTGGGGGCTGCCGCCCCCAGACCCCCGCAACCACTCTGATTTTACGTCCAGTGTTGCTTAGCATTGCTTTTTCAATGCAAATTTTATTTCAAACTTATCAAAAAAGCTCCAGCTTCTGGGGGCTGCCGCCCCCAGACCCCTGCAACCACTATGATTTCACTAAAAGTGTTGCTTAGAATTGGTTTTTCAATGCAAATTTTATTTAAAAAAGCTCCAGCTTCTGGGGGCGGCCGCCCCCAAACCCCAGCAACCCCAATGATTGCAAAACAACAGACAATTTTTAAATATCAATGAAAACACTTTAAAAATTATAAAAAACAAAAACATCTGCAGATTGACTTGGACTGCGTGTACGTTCCCACCCCCCCCCCCGGCCGTCGACCATCAGTTCAGCCCCCCCCCTTCGCGAAATCCTGGGTACGCTACTGGTGGCGCTCCTGAAATGTGGGTTTTGGCCATTATTTTAAAAACGCGCGAAAATAAACATGCCTCGTAAGAACAAAAGTTGTTCAGAAGTTAATATTCTTTAATTTGATGCCCATATCACAGGAAATTTTTTTGAAATTTTCCAGCTTTTTGAACAAGAAAAATAGATTTTTTCAGAAATCGCCTCACAAGCCAATGCATTTACACGTATGTAATGATTTTGAACGATTGAAAAAACAAGCAGCTATGTTCTACTTAAACATACTTAAAAATTTTCGGTGTTTTAATGAGTGTGGTATAAATTTTTTTGTGAATAACGAAGTATATTTTGCATTAAACCGAAATATAGTGCGTGTGAATACAAATGCAAATTTTCGGCTTGGGATTTTAAAGAATTGGCTGAACGAGATAAGTTAAAATTTTGCACATATATGCAACTCGTTGTCTTCGAGCGGTCGCAAAGCTTGATTTTGAGCAAATCGATAGTATATAAAAAATTTAGTTAAATTTACGCGTTTCGAAAATTGTGATTTTAGTGTTTTTCAATGTCAAGCATATCCGTAAAAAATGACATTTTGCGACCGCTCGATCACCTTGAGGTGAACAAAATGAGCTATTGATTGTGCAACAGCTAGTTACTTGTGATTTGTGAAGAGAAATCGCAAGCTGAAATTCCACTCACGTTTGCTCTACAGTGAATGCTGATTTGCATCAATCAACTTCATTTTTTGTGTTTGGGCATACTTTACACCAGCTTGCTATTGTGCATCTAAAATTTGCCCCAGACAGCCGTTTTTTGAAAAGTCACATTTCAGGAGCGCCACCTTAAGGGGGCGCTCCGGGAATCAAGGATTTGGGCAGTATTTTTTAAAAACAGCCAAAATGACCTATCATTGAAGAAAAGTTGCCCAAAATACTATTTCTGATGTTTTGACGTGCATATCTCTATAGCAAAAAATTTGGAAAAAATTGGACAATTTACTGATTTTATTCGACTTTTACACAAATTCAGCAAGTAAGCCAGTGCACCAACGCTTTTTGAGGTTTTGCAAACAGACGATACGTAAGTTTTATTAGTCGTAATGAAAAATTAAAACAATTTTATTGCGTTCTGTGCAAAAAAATCGCACACGAAACCATTTTCAGAAGCAGCAGACTCAAATATAGGCTGTGTGAATACAAAACCAATTTTTCGGCATTCGATTATAAAATGCTGGTAAGATATTTTTCTACAAAAATTTGCACAATTATAGTCTTAGGCTCTGCGCAGTTGAACAATTTTTTAGTTTTTTAAAATAAAGCTTAGAAATTTCTTTATATGAATTTTATTGCTCAGAGTTCGACTTCGAAAACACATAATGACATTTTTTATCCAAATCCGACAGAAATGTCAAAAACCAAAATAATGTTCAACTAGAGAAGCACATAAGCTGCATTTTGGTATATAAAGTGTGCCTAAATGCCAAGTATAAGCAGAGTTATCGTTCGGCAAACGTTAAGGTTACCGTAAACGAAAAAATGGGATAAACAAAAAAGGGTTTAATTCAAGAAGGGTGACTAAGTTAGTCAGTGATTACGAGATAGTCGCGCGTTTATCTTCAATTTCTAAACGAGTGATCATCTTCACTGCAAAATGCGATCAGACGAGCCTATTCTCAACTTGTAGAATTCGTAATGACAAAACTCTGTCGAACGCTGAGAAAGATAGTCATGATCTATAGCGCATGTTTAGCGCGCGTTTCACCCTTCTAGATCTCCACCCAAAATATTCAGCATGGGAATCGGTATCAACCTCAAGCCCAAAAAGTCCACATTCAGTGAAACGAAGAAGCCTCCAATCTTGCCTTAGATTAAGACTTTATAGCTGAATTTTAATGGGTACAATGCAAAATAAGATGGACAGCTGGGGCCGTATTCTCAAAATTACCTGCAGGTAAAGTTAAGCTAATTTTACCCACAGTTAAAGTTAAGGTAAAGTCGTATTCTCAAACATTGACTAAAGCCAACGTGATAGCTATAGTTACCTTTCATTTTCGGGCCAGGAAACTGCTTTATCTTGTTTCGCAGCTGAAGTTAATGTATTGTGCAAATTTTTAACCTCAACCGTCTACGTTAATCGTGTTTTAAATTTTAATTTTACCTTTACCCACAGAATTAACTTTACCTTCACCTTACCTGTGGGTAAAGTTAGCCTAACTTTACCTGAAGGTAATTTTGAGAATACGGCCCCTGAGAACACAAAAATTTTTACCAACTTCACACTTGAGCACAGACTAGGAGAAACAAAGTCTAACTTAAGGCCGATTCACACGGTGCGTTTTTGCCGCTGCGATTTTGACGCAAAACTCAAGCCGCAGGGTGTCGCAAGCGAAACGCATCGTCTGAACAAGCTTTGCGGCCTTAGTGCGTCTCGCAGGTCAGTTTGCTGCGTCTTTACTGTTTCAAAAAAATGACAAATTGGTCCGCGAAATTTGTTTATGCCAACACGTCCGCAGCATCAAAACGCAATGAAATTGCAGGTCGAATAACAGTCTGGCGTTTAAAACGCTGCGGCAAAATCAAGACGCAGGCATTCCGCACTAAAAACGCTGCGTCTGTTCAGACATTGCGTTTTGCGTGCGGCAAGCTGCGTTTTGCCGCAGCGACAAAAACGCTGCGACAAAATCGCAGTAAAATCGCAGCGTGTGAATCGGCCTTACGTCGAGTTTACTACTTGTTAATATGTGCCTAGTTTGGTCAGTATTTCAATGTAAAATTTAACTGAAGAATTGGTTCAAACAAAAAATTTATGCAAAGATAGGAATGTCTGTGTTTTTCTTGATGAAGCGGCAAGATCGAAAATGGAAGAGGCCTGGCTTTTGTAGTAGAATTTTCGTTAGCGTTTTGCTATTCCTCCTGCAAGGTTCAACCCGTGTGAGTGTGAATGTGCGTTTTCAATATACTAGTTTAGCTCAAATACTCAAATTTAGCCTTTGGTTAAAATTCAGGCTTAGGCTTAGGGTCAGTCCCTGTGTTATTATCGGGCTTAGTTTCAGCGTAAGCTGAGACTTAGGCTTAGTTTTATAATTTTGAAATTTATATGTTTATGTGAGGAGCATGAGCCTTGCGGGTAGGAAAGGTACGTGCGTTTGCTAAGTGTTAGCGCTTGGCGAAGTTTAAGTATCTGAACACTTAGCGGCTAACGTTCATAAGCGCTAACACTAAGTTTATAACACAGGAAAACCAAGAGTGTGAAAAATATCCAAAACTTTTTAATTTTTTTTAAAAATTAAAAATTTTTTATATTTTCTCACTGGATTCTCACGTGTGAATATAGTGAGAAAAACATACAAAAATTTCTCACTTGTTTTCGACGTTTTTCAGATGCGCAGTGTGATTCTCACCGGAATGTCACGTGCGAAACCAGTGAGAAAAATTTCTCACTCATTTCACACTTTATTCTTACTCTTTTCACATACCAAAAACAAGTGAGAAAACAGGTCGAACATATTATCACTTTATTCGCACTGGTTTTTAACTCTTTTTCGACGTCTAAAACGAGTGAAAAAATAGTGATAAATTTTTATCACTCTTCACACTGGTTTCTCACTCTCTCAATACTTTTGTCAGCGTCGGAAACCAGTGATAAACCAGTGATAAATTTTCTCACTCTTTTCCAATATCCAAAAACAGTGAGAAATTAGTGAGAAACTTTTATCACTCTTTTCACACTGGTTTCTCACACTCAATACTTTTGTCAACGTCGGAAACCAGTGATAAACCAGTGATAAATTTTCTCACTCTTTTCCAACATCCAAAAACAGTGAGAAAATAGTGAGAAACTTTTATCACTCTTTTCACACTGGTTTCTCACACTCAATACTTTTGTCAACGTCGGAAACCAGTGATAAACCAGTGAGAATATTTCTCACTCTTTTCCAACGTCCGAAAACAGTGAGAAAATAGTGAGAAAACTTTCTCACTCTTTTCACACTGTTTTCTCACTGTTTTACAATTGCCCAATACTTTTGTCAACGTCGGAAACCAGTGATAAATCAGTGAGAAAATTTCTTACTCGTTTCTAACGTCCGAAAACAGTGCGAAATGAGTGAGAAATTTTCACACTCTTTTCACACTGATTTAGCACTCTTTCTCACTGTTTTTCTATGTCTGAAACCATTACGAAAGTTTTCACACTTTCAGTGTGTTTCACAGCTGTTGTATAAATTTCTAAAAAATTTTTTTTTAACAAGAACTATATACTTTTACGTTAATTTATTGCCGCTATTAGTATTTTTGCATGTTGATAAGTTTGTTAATTATTGTCTTATCTAGTTTAATTTTGTAGACTTATAATTAAGTTAGTGTACTAGAAAAGGGGAATTATACATAGCTGCTGAACCTCAGCTCCGCGGGTTCAGTGTTAATAGTTTATATAGAATGTTGTGCGCACATAATATTTTGCGTAATATATATTGCCAATGTATGAGTATATATATCATATATGTATGTATTCTCAAATGCTGCAAAATATACCAATACTGATAGCAATATGTCCCAATACTGATAACAATATATTATTGATACACAAGAAAATATTTATGCATTCGGCAAACCATCACAAGAAATGAGCGCAATAAGGTATGAAGTTAGTGAGAAAACAGTGAAAAGTGAGAAAATAGTGTGAAAAGAGTGCTAAAACAGTGTAAAATTAGTGTGAATACAGTGAGAATTTGTTCAGCGCAGTCTAGCTGGAGTGAGAAAACAGTGATAAAAGAGTGAGAAAATAGTGTGAAAAGAGTGAGAAAACAGTGTGAAAAGAGTCAGAAAGGAGTGAGAAATTGTTCAGCGCAGTCTAGCTGGAGTGAGAAAGCACTGATAAAAGAGTGAGGAAAGAGTGATAAAAGAGTGCGAAAATAGTGTGAAAAGAGTGAGAAAGGAGTGAGAAATTGTTCAGCGCAGTCTAGCTAGAGTGAGAAAACAGTGATAAAAGAGTGAGAAAAGAGTGATAAAAGAGTGCGAAAATAGTGTGAAAAGAGTGAGAAAGGAGTGAGAAATTGTTCAGCGCAGTCTAGCTAGAGTGAGAAAACAGTGATAAAAGAGTGAGAAAAGAGTGATAAAAGAGTGCGAAAATAGTGTGAAAAGAGTGAGAAAGGAGTGAGAAATTGTTCAGCGCAGTCTAGCTAGAGTGAGAAAACAGTGATAAAAGAGTGAGAAAAGAGTGATAAAAGAGTGCGAAAATAGTGTGAAAAGAGTGAGAAATCAGTGTGAAAAGAGTGAGAAAGGAGTGAGAAATTGTTCAGCGCAGTCTAGCTGGAGTGAGAAAACAGTGATAAAAGAGTGAGAAAATAGTGATAAAAGAGTGAGAAAACAGTGTGAAAACAGTGGTAAAAGAGTACTAATAGAGTGAGAATAGAGTGCGAAAAGAGTGAGAATATGCTTCTGGCTACATTTCTCACTGGTTTCGGATGCGTGCGAAAAGAGTGAGAAAAAGTCAGAATTGAGTGATAAAAAGTGTGAAACGGGTGAGAAACGAGTGCGAAACGAGTGCAACTTTGCTCTCCGAATCCAGTGAGAAACTTTTCTCACTCTTTTCGCACCCTTTTCGGACGCGCCTTTTTCTTCCTGTGTAAGCGTTGGTGTTATATCACATTTATGTTAACATTTTAACATTTTTAACATGTTTTTCGCACATGTTAATTTCATGTTAAATCAGATACAATTAACATGATTTAAACATGTTTTTCAGATGTGTGGTTTGTGTATGTGAAAACGGGCCAAAGATATATGGTCAAACTGAAGAATAGGGGGAAAGTAAATTTCAGATGAAACTAAGCCCAAGCCGCAGCCTTAGCGTGAACTGAGCCTGATTCTTACTCTTCTACTGAAGCTAAGCCAAACTAAAACTTGAACGGAAATTTGAGTTTTTGAAAACGCACACACACTCGAACACACTCGTGTGCCTTACTGGCTTGGAGCCTTGCTGGAAGGAGAGTAAAATTTGCTTTCCTTGCATTAGGCGAATTTTTGTGGTAATGTATAATAATAGCGAATAATGTAGTATTTCTGTTAGTGTTCTGTTCCTGAATTTAAATCCCAAAGTTAAAGACAATTTTTTATATATGCTCATTTTTGCTTAAATGGCAGTTGGGGGACGAAAAATAGTATTGGGTAAAGCATTTTTGCGTCGGGAGACATTCCGGGGAGACATTTATATATGCATTAAATTTTTGCACTCGAAATTAGTTACTGTTTTTTCTACAGCATGCGAAGCATATTACGTTGAAGGTTGAAACAAGTTCATGTCACAATTGACCGGTCCATGTCTTAACATGTTCATAACGTTCATGTTTTAACCGTAGACTAAAGAACCGATGATTTATATACATATATACATATAGAGTTCATCAGTTATTCAGTGCACGATCTTACACATGTGCAGCAGCCAAAAATGCTGCACCGAACAACCAAAGCTAATATAAATCGGCTGCGTATAAAAGTATTAATTTAAGCTGTGTATATAATATGGTTTCTTGCAGCGAAGCAGAGTTTATCTCCGAGTCCTAGCATGCATATATAAAGTCAAAGCATATTGAATTTTGTAGGATTACTGTATATGTACATATAATGTTATCATATATGTATGGGCGATATATAATAAGCGGTACAGATTTTAGTTTTTTAGTTAGTTATATATATATATATATATATATATATATATATATATATATATATATATATATATATATATATATATACTTCACATTAGTTCAACATAACATATATAACGTATATATTGAGATTTTGTGTTTGCAATTGCAATCATACATGTATGAGGGGGGCGGATGGGGGGGGGACCCCCTAGAAAATCGAGGAGCCTTGGGGGAGGGTCCCCAAAATTTGGGCCAAATTTAGAAAAAATGGCCCTTTCTGGCGGAATTTTTAAAAATTTTTTGCAAAATTTAGGGTATTGGCCATTCAGGGGGTAGGGTCCCCAAAATTTAGCCAGTGAGGCCCCCCCAAAAGTTTGACCCCGTTACATTTATGATGCAATTTTCACCAAACAATATGTCAACACAACTTATGAGCTCATCTGTGGGTAGCAACCATACGTGGGCAGCTAGCGAATTCTGGGGGGGGGGTGAGCCATTCTTTCCGCGGTGAGGGGGGTGAAACCCCTCCGCGCCCATGTATATATGGTAGCAACCTTCAAAAGTTAGTAAATAAGTTTAACTGTGAGTATCAGGAACACCCGCAGAAATCAGAGCGCAGTTCTCAGAAAAAATGTATCGTCGATTTTTAGACCAAAACTAAAACAGTTAAATTGTCTACAGTTCAAAATCTCTGTCCTTGGGACCTTCGTACTCATTCTTGTTCTTGTCATTGTCATTTTTCTCTTGGCAATTGCAACAAAACTGTTTGGCAAAATATGTTATAAACTGTAAAATGTAAACTAAAAATGGTTTTGCACTAACACTCGTTCGTCTAAACTATAAAGTCTAAAATAGAATTAAATCAAAATCGAGGATGTCTTGCACTCCTCCCCCATTAGATATGTATATCCGCCTTTCCCATACTGGCGACTAGCAACTTCCTTCTCCATTGTTAACCACCGACTGAATGTACTGTAGGAAAATCTTATAGAAAACGTTTGGTCACCTTGTGTAACAGTGCTTTTGTATACATTTGTATATATGTTTTTGTGACTAAATTTCGGCTGTTTTTGTTTCAGATTGTATTTGAGAATTTTAATGTTATGAAAGCCCATCGACTGACTAGTGTGGTGGGAGGGACGAAGGATTATTCCTCCGGGGGTGGCGGCTCTAGTGGCCGTTATCGTGACGGTGGTGGAGGTGGCGGTGGCGGTTATCGCGGCAGCAGCGGCTCCGGCAGTTCCAAATTTCCAGTCAACAGTGGTCGAAACATTTTTCGTCGATCCACCCGCTCCCCCCCGCCCCGCTCGCTCTCCCCCGAAGAGCCGCAGCACACCAGCCGTCTAGAACGAGCCGACTCGCCGCACTACTCGAGCTACTATCGCAATCGCTTTGGCAGCCATTCACCGGAGGAGTATCAGAATTTGCGAATGGCCAATTTGCCGGACAAGTATGACGATGATGAGCTGAAGCGGATTTTGTCCAAGGAATTTCGCAAGTTTGGCGAAATGCATATTCGGATTGTAAGGGCGCCCGACCCGCAGTACGGGGCCGGCCGGCTGGCCTATGTGAATTTTGAACGCAACGGAGTGGCCAAAGAGGCTCGGCGTGATAGCATTGGCAATTTGATGGCCGTGCTGGGCCGGAAAATAAAACTGGACCCGGCTGGTGTGATTAAGGATCAGTCTGGACGATTTGTGGCCAAAGATCAGTTGACTACTCGCGGTCCGCCGGGGAGTGGTCGTGGTGCCACGGGGGGTATTGGGGGTCCGGGGGGCGGCGTCTCTCCCCCCATGAGTCCACGCAGTCGCCTGCCCCCCAACTCTGGTGGGGGTCAACTTTATGGTCCCGTGGACCGAGGTCGCAGTCGCAGCCCCCTCCGATCCATATCCCCCAATCATCGTGGTTTGCGGGATCGTAGCTTGGACCGACGGCGCTCCCCTGTCGATCGCTACGGACCCATTTTGCCCCCACAGCCAGGGGGCTATCGGGATTCTAGTATCGGTGTTGGCTCTCAGCGGGGCAGCTATAATATGCGCGGGGGAGGGGGCAGTGCCGATCAACGGCGCTCTCGCTACGACATGACGCTGCAAAGTCGACCCCAGCTCCCCCCCAGCGACAACCGGGGGCATTCTGGGGCTGGTCCGGGGGGCGGGGGCCCAGGGGGTGGGGGGGCTCGATTTGAAGCCCCAACAGATCTAGACACTGAGAATGCCACGAGAACGTTGTATATTGGCAATTTGGATCCTACAGTTGGCAATGAGCATCTGCGAACGATATTTCAAAAGTATGGTGAACTGGAGGACATAGACATCAAACGATCGGATTCCCATGCATTTGCTTTTGTGCGATTTCAAAATCTGGAAATGGCTCAGGCTGCCTTTGCGGCAGAATACGGCACGCATATTGGCAACTATAGAATTCACATTGGCTACGGCAAACCGCTGCAGTCAAGACGTTTGTGGATTGGCGGTCTGTCCTCGCCCTCAGCGCTGGAAAATCTAAGTCCGGAATTTGATCGATTCGGTTGCATTGAATCGATTGATTTTGTGATCAAGGAAAAACATGGCTATATTGTCTTTGAGACCATTGATGCGGCCATTGAAGCGTGTCAGGAGATGAAGGGCTATCGTGTTCCGGGCACGGACAAAAAACTACGCGTGGATTATGCGTCCGAATTTATGCTGGCCTCTGAGGCAACGTTTGGCCTGGATTCTCGGGATCAGGATTCGGCATCGTCTCGATCGGCCGACGATTCGGATGATAGTTCGCCGAAATCGCGTCGTAAGCCGTCACGTGAGCGCCGAGGCCGAGATAGTCGAAACGGCGCCCGGCGGGCCGATTACGCCCGAAACGGTAACAGCCCGCCAGCTCCCCGAGAAAGACGTCATTCGTCCCGAGAGAACGCGGCTAGATCGAGATCTCGATCCCGGTCCGGTTCACCGTCGATCAGTTTGCGAGTATCGACGGACGCCCCGCCCTCCCTGGACACCATTGGCCCTGTGGACAACCTGAACGATGTGATGAAGCTATTCCCTATGAGCTGGTCAGGCGCCCTGGTTCTAAAACGATCCGCCTATCCGGTCCAGTTGTTTACGCTGAAGGCCGCACGACTGGATTTAATTGATGCTTTTCTGAGGACCGAAGCCGGGGATCCGGTACATTTGGTGGTGGCCCAGCGATTAAAGCTGGATCAGCCTAAGCCGGAGGATATTCAGCGCTGGCTGGCCTCGTCGGATCACTGCTTTCTGCTTGGATTGCCCTATTCTGGGTCGGCGGCGGATGCGCCAAAACTAGACGGCTACCAGTCGCGAAGTCTGAAACTGCTGGTGAAATATTTTCGCGAAAAAGGCGCCGCCGGCGTGATTAATGTAAACTCCTGTTGCCCGCAGCCAGAGGGGGATCCCAGTCAACAACAGGGCGTGGTCTACGCCTTTCCGGTCTGCGATTTCGCCAGCAATCTGAGCGCAGCTTTGTCGCCGAGGATTAAAATTTTGGAAAATCATGGTAGCGAGGTTTTGCTGATTGTGCTGATTCGAGGTGGTGTCTAATTTTGAACTATAATTTGATTTATAATTAACCGAATTCTGGCTGAACTTTGAACTTTATTTGTATATACGTGTCCTGTTCTGATGTCTCTCATGCGTTTCTGCTGATGTCAGCCGCTAAAAACTTTTTTGTCAAATTATTGAGTTGAATTTTTTAAACTTTTTGCCAATAATTTATTTAACTATTTGAATTCTTTTATGCCTAATATATATATATATATCAAGCGCGGATCCAGGGGGGGGGGCGCGGGGGGTCCCCCCTTTGGTTTTTATTGCCCGACCGAAAAAATTTCCGATACGTCTCCAATTGACCAAATTTGCTCTAAAAATAAAAAAATTTCTCCAATTTTTGTCCTGGGGGCTGCCGCCCCCAGACCCCTGCAACTTTCTGGCTTACTGATGCCTGCTAATATCTTTCATCAAAGCCTACGCATGTCTACCTACTAGAGTACCCATGCCGGCCCATCATTTTTGTAATCCATGTTTTTAGTTCCAATTTTAGGTTAGATGCTAATAAGTGTCGTCTTTTTGCTTTACAATGGCACAGAAACTGTAACGCCTCTCTACTTTAGTAAAGTTTGAAAAAAGTTGCAGATTTTAGAGGATATCCCGGGGTCAAAAACAGAAAAGGTGTCTAGCTTCTGGGGGCTGCCGCCCCCAGACCCCCGCAACTGTGTGTTTTGATAAAACTTGCAGATTTCATAGGATATTCCGGGGTCAAAAAACGTAGAAGTGTCTGGCTTCTGGGGGCTACCGCCCCCAGACCCCCGCAACTGTGTGTTTTGATCAAAGATACAGATTTTAGAGAATATCCCGGGGTCAAAAACAGTAAGTGTCTAGCTTCTGGGGGCTGCCACCCCCAGACCCCCGCAACTGTGTGTTTTGATAAAACTTGCAGATTTAATAGGATATTCCGGGGTCAAAAAACGTAGAAGTGTCTGGCTTCTGGGGGCTACCGCCCCCAGACCCCCGCAATTGTGTGTTTTGATCAAAGATACTGATTTTAGAGAATATCCCGGGGTCAAAAACAGTAAGTGTCTAGCTTCTGGGGGCTGCCACCCCCAGACCCCTGCAACTGTGTTTTGATAAAACTTGCAGATTTCATAGGATAGTCCGGGGTCAAAAAACGTAGAAGTGTCTGGCTTCTGGGGGCTGCCGCCCCCAGACCCCTGCAACTCCGTGTTTTGATAAAACTTGCAGATTTCATAGGATAGCCCGGGGTCAAAAAACGTAGAAGTGTGTGGCGCCCCCCCCCCCCGAAAAAAATTCCTGGATCCGCCACTGATATATATATATATATATATATATATATATATATATATATATATATATATATATATATATATATATAAAAAATATATATATATATATATATATATATATATATATATATATATATATATATATAATTGAGCAGTAGTAAAATTAAATTTAAACGTCTAGTTTTTTTTGTTTATACGAGAAGATTAAAACATGAAAGTTATATAGTGCATATATATTTTCTTGACATTGCATATTGTTTACTACGCCAACTTGGAATAATGATAATTGTGCAATTAATTGTGTACTGTACTGTATGTTGTACAGGACTGAGCCATTCGTTTGGTAATCGTTAGAGAGTGCTTGTATTAATATCAGTATTCCGTAATTTTTAAGTAACAAGCATTTTAAAGTTTTTTGTGTTCAAGTTACTGACATTTTTAGGCATATATATCGTGACAGTTTTTAACAAAAGCGTCGCGTAGACGCAAAGTTTTTAGCTTACATCAGTGTCATTAATAAATCTCACGTGGTTTTTATGAAACTGGTCCAATAATGGCTGTTATCGGTTTCAATTTTGGTGCAATACGTTTGCTTATGGACAACCGGATGAGTGTTCACTAGACGTAATTTCTCTTTTCTTTTGGATGACGGGAAAAGTTTGAGATTATTATATACAAAATTATTGTAATTTTATACTTTTGGCTTCTGACTTTGATAGTATTTCCGAGTTTTGTTTAGCCAGCTTATCCGCAAAGCTTGATGAATTTTATTGGTTTTAATCAGAAAACTTTGCGGCCACTTGCACTTACAGACAGTTTCGGGTTTAGAACCCATTACGAAGCTTTTTTCTGGGCTGTGTTATTAGCTTATTTAAACAGAATACGTTATGCGTAATAAAAGTATTTTCTTATTTTTAAGTTTAGTATTTTGTTTGGTATTAAATTTTAAGAATTGGACACAATACGTTTTTTCCATAAATTGCTGTAGAAATTTTTTTGATGCTTTGTTTTTTTATGTATCAGGAAAGCTATGGCCTGTTTGTCATATTATAGCTATATCATACATCTGCTTGTGTAGTGTTTGTTTGTGTTGTATTGTAGTCCTTTATATACGTTTTGTACTTATTTATCAGTAAATTTTGGCGTTTTACAAGTTGTTGCGTTTTTTTGCAATTTTTATCGAGTTGTTTGTAAGGGTGTTCCTATCGTGAATAAGGGAATAAGAGTTGGACTAGCTTGCTCGTGGAGTGGTCAAGTTTATGAAGTCTGTTTGGTTGACCTTAAGAACACAAAGTCTGGGTCATACTTGTCCTTTAGGGCACAGGGGCTAGAGGCTTGCACGGGCCTATTTTTTTGGCCCGTTGCGCGGCCGTTTTGACCAATTAACTATTATACTTTCACCTTTAGTCATGAGCCTATGCGTTTAAAACTTAATCTTCATCTTAAACATCTAAACGCATCTTAAACGAACTAAACTTATGTATTTTTAGTCGGATATGAGGAATGCTTATCAGGCTAAACAAACTGAAGTTAAGATAAGTCAGCGACTTAATTATAGTCCCAACTCCCAATCTTTTGCTAAACTACCCCTGGACTAAACCGATTTAACATATATGGTTAACATTGGCATGCATAGTTTAAGTTCGTTTAGTTCGACTCAAAACCAGTGTGCTAAAAGTTAAGTATAAAGTTAAGTTTGTTTCATTACGAGTGATTAATTACGAATAATTTAGTAATGACATTCTATTAAGTATGATTTTAAACTGTTTAGACTAAAATTTACTCCTTAGTTCTAAGACCGGTAAATTTTTATGCTTAATTTTTAAATCATAGGATTAAAACTGACCTGTTAATTTGGTAAAAATATGAAAAATAGACTAGCACACAAATTAAAAAACTTACCAATTTTTTGCAAATCCAAAATCAAATGTTAAAATAACTTTGCAATTCTGGCCGCCTTACAACTGGCCATTAAAAGGAACAAGCACGTCTTGCGAGTAAAGTTTAACTAAATTCGATAGATTTCGTTGCGACATGCTTAGGTAAATTGCCGAGGATAATCTTCGAATATAAAACGCGGCATCAAAGTTTTTAAGGACAACACTTTTAATATGCATATTAAAGCTGCATCTTGCATTCAAAGCCTTGAGTTTTTCAGGGTTGTTCCAGTTTTAAGGTGAAAAGTTTGGAGTACAAACCTTGTTACAGAAAACCGTTATTCATGCAATTTCAACACAATCGCGTCAAAAACACCAAGTTAAAATAGCTTGGAAATTGCGTGTTTTGTTCTAATGTCAAGTTGTGAATTAGGCTAACTCAGCCGATGACAATTTTGTTGTCATAGTGCAATGGCATCAAAATTTCCTAACCGATAGCCATTCCAAATTATGTTTTGCCGGCTCGGGGACCTCCATGTTTTGTGGTTACCGCCACGCTCATAAACAATCTAAGAAGCACGGTTGCGACAGGTTTCGTCAGTACTGCCTACTGTGTGCAAAATTTATCAGCATTCGACAGACATGCGAACGTGTTAAGCAGTATGAGTATACGTATTCACGACACTATACGCTGTGATTCAAGATTAACACACACGATGTACACACACGCACACACAAACA
Organism: Trissonchulus sp. WLG1_4; assembly: GCA_030248245.1. Classification (NCBI taxonomy): domain Eukaryota; kingdom Metazoa; phylum Nematoda; class Enoplea; order Enoplida; family Ironidae; genus Trissonchulus; species Trissonchulus sp. WLG1_4. Next base: position 91,468 of record JASANF010002656.1, on the reverse strand, counting down.
ATGTTTTTTCAAGACCTACCAATTTCTACAACTCAACTAACGCAGTGAAAAGCCGATACATGGAAATCGAGCTTTTGTAATATAGTATATACGCGGCGGCTGAGGCCGCCGCGTAAAAATCTATATTATTTATCCAATGAGGATATAAATTCTGCTTTGTGCAATATATTTTCCCACCGCTTGCTAAATCTCCCGAGTTTTAGTAAGCGGATATACCATAACTAGTTTTAGCATAACAGGCTTACTGAAACTCCTAGGGTGGATTTCACAAAGGTGGTTTTACTAAACCATGGTTTTACGTACGTTTTTATATGATTTGCACGTAATTTCATTACGAAATATCGCCTGATTCGTTACGAATTTACTAGATTTTCTAAAACCGTGGTTTTAGCTAAGTTGAAATTTCAGACCTGCAGCATAGCAGGTCTCTGTTCTGCTGAAATTTCAGCTGAGCTAAAACCATGGTTTTAGAAAATCTAGGAAATTCGTAACGAATCAGGCGATATTTCGTAATGAAATTACGTGCAAATCATATAAAAACGTACGTAAAACCATGGTTTAGTAAAACCACCTTTGTGAAATCCACCCCTAGTTTTAGTAAGCGGGCATACCAAAACTAGTTATCAATAGTATAACATGCTTACTAAAACTAGTTTTGTGTACTAAAACTAGTTTTGGTATAAGCCCGAATTTAGTTTAGTTTTATTTACAGTATACCGCTCTGAAATTAGTTTAATTTTGATACAGTTATAGTATAGTGACCTGAATTTAGTTTAGTTTTAGTTATAGTTATAGTATAGCCAATTTGATCTAGTTTTAGTATCACATACTAAAACTAGTTTTAGTATAAGCTATAGTATACTAAAACAACAATACCCTGTAGTTTACTTGGAATTGCTTAAGGACAAAACAACAGGGACAAGGACAAGTATGTACCTGGCAGTAGTCAGTAGTCAGTTGCGGTGAAGCATTGACGTTGACTGATGTAAATGAGAGTTAGGGCCTACGAGACTTCGGGGTAGTGGTGTAGGGGTTAGCGTTCTTGACGTCGACACAAGTGACCTGGCTTCGATTCCCGGCGCCTCTAATTGTTTTTCTATTTTGAAATTGGGCCATCGACTTTCTTCAGAATTTTCTTCAGAATTAGTTGGCTTCGTTCTGGGTTGACAGCGTTGTACTGGAAAAAGTTTTCCAAGAAAAAGTTAAAGCGGGACCAAGGCGTCAATTTCTGGGTAAATTTTGGTTATGTTTAAGATGGCGATCTGAGTGTCTGTCAAAAGTAACCTTCAGGCTCGTTTGAAGGCTTTGGTTTGTAAAAGTTCAGAAGCGAATTTTCTATCATTTGATAACATGACGATGAATCAAAATTGTGATCTGAGTTATGTTAAGGCAAATCTTAAAATTGATTTCTGGCCTAGTGGGTACCTATATATGGATTTCGTTACTTTTATACTGTATTTATGTATTGGATTTGCAACCCTTTATGAAGTTGTATGTTTAAAAAGTTTTTTCTTTTTTCCTTTTCTGAAAAAATCATCTTTAGGCAAATCATCTCAGCAATATTGACAAAAAATATGCAGTTTTTCCGAACTAATTTTTAGTTTAGCTATGTGTGCAATGACAATGCCTGAAAAGGCATTTGATGAAAAGTTAAAAACATGCTTTAACATGAACGAATAGATTTATATAATTGCATTTTCTGCGTCCTGAACAGAAGGAATCTTAGTTTTACTGAAGTTCCGAAATTATGTTATGAATTAAGTTCAGAAAATTGTTAACCCTTTCATTCATAATGTTGCTTCAGAGCAACAATTGGCCCTATCTCCTACTAGTGAAACCTGTCGGCCTGATGGTTCACAAAATCATGTCCTTCATGAGGATATCTTAGGTATCCGAGTGAAACGAGCAGGTGGCCGAGTGGTCTGGCGTGACAGTACTGCCACAAAGTTGTCTCTGGGAAGCATGCCCAGTCTGTGGCAGCGGATCATATCCCAGCCAGAGCTTGGACTTTAGAAAAATTCATGAAGGAAAGGGTTAAATCCATAGTTAGAATTTTTGGTTCATGGAAGATTGAAGGAATATGTACATACCTTGTTGGTTTATTAGATTCTATAGTTCTGACCCTGACTAATTCCTATTTTAGTTAATAAAGTCATCTTCTTTAAAGTTTGTAGAAGGTCTTCAATATTTATTCCGTCCTGGGTTTATTTTTTGGGCCAAAACGTTAGCATTGGCGAAAACTTTTGAGAGTTTGCTAAAACTTTTTTGGTCGTTTTAGCCAATTTGCTAAAAGAAATCCGGCAGAAAAAATTTTTTGATAACTCTTTAGTTCACCAAATTTTGTCCAAAATTAAAAAAAATTTTCCTATGCGTCCCCAATTGACCGATTTTTGTCATTAAACGCGAAAAATTCCCTTGTGACTACAATTAACACACATCTGCATTTATGTTTTACGTAACGCAGTCATCTAGCCAAGTATTATATATATGTTTCTGTTGTTCAATGGGTCAGCATCTTTATTAAAAACTGTCACAGATCACGTTCGGGGAGAACATTTCGATACATCGAACGTGTGTAGTTCGGAATAAATCAAACCAGTTTCGAGCTGCTACACACAATGCCAATCTGAGGCACTTGCTGGTTCATGCGGTTCGAAAACACCAAAATACCACAACCTAGCATTTATAAAGAAAGTGTGCGTTACGTACCACTGTTTTATTGTGTGACATTTTAGCGTCATAAGCTGCAACAAAATCAGTTGCAACTACTTTGTTCTCTTTTTTGACAAATGACTAAAATGCATAAAAATCATACGAATCATCCTAATATTGTAACAGTTACGGGTTAGCAAGTTTTTGCCTAAGTGAATTTAAACATAAAAATATCCCAAAGCTGAACGGACTTCATTTGGCATCGCTGCCAACTGCAAAGTGCGCGTTTCAATCAAATCTTTTCTGAACTATACATACATACATTCAGTGCTTAACTAAGTTGCTCAATTCGATGCCAGGGTAGCAGCAGCCAGCAGTGACTTAAGAATCAACTGTTCACACATAAGAATTTCAACTTTGATTTTCATGTTACTTTCAACTTCGGCATTTTTGGCAACTTGACCGCATACTTTCCAGGGGCAGAGCGTGCCCAGGGTGGGATGGGACGAGGAGGGAATGACGGTACTTGCCGTTCCCCGAAATTGTTTCCCAGCGAATTTTTACACAAGGGTCCCCCATTAGGTTTTTATTGGCCGGCCGAAAAAATTTACGAACGTTTCCAATTGATCAAATTTGATGTAAAAATCAAAAAAATCTCCATTTTTTCCAATGGGCGGCCACCCCCAGATCCCAGCGACTCTGTGACCTAGTGGTTTTGCACTTGTTGCTATTTGAATGCAAAGTTTTGTGATAAAATTGCGAACTAGTGTTTTGGAATTCATTACAAAAATCTTACGGTGGATGTCACAAAGGTGATTTTACGCACAAAGGTGGGTACGCCGTACGGCCACTGCTTTGGAACTCTTGAAAAATTCATATTTACGTGAAATAAGGCCAAATAAACGCTTGAAAAATGTGGCTAAAAAATTTGGTATTGGCTAAAAAAATTTCAGAGCCTTTAGCCAATTTGCTAAAGCTTCCTGGCGAAAAAATAAACCCAGATTCCGTCAGATCAATATTTGGGTTTTTTTCTGTTATTCCCCGTCCCAGCCCAAAATATGGCATTTACTGACCTATTTGCATAATTTTTGCACCGATGGGCTCCTCCTCTTGACCTCAGGACTTCAAAACAGCTAATTTTAAAATTTTATAAAATTAGCATTTTTGAAGTCATGATGAGGTCAGAGGCGTCCACTGGTGCAAAAATTTTTTCTGACCCGCGGGTTGTTATTAGGGCCAGTTCGGGTGAAAAATTTAAGGTATATATCCCGATTTATATATTTTGACTAACTTGATTTATAAATTTTGCCCTTCCGATCATATTCTCAAGCTATTGCACTAATGGCAGAGTGACTATTTGATGGTAAATTCGCGGATCCAAAGATAGGAAACACAAAGTTAAAAATCTGTAGAAAAGAAATGCAGGAAAAAAGAGCAAAACGGGGAAAACAATAATCACCATGCTGTGGCGTTTGAAACTTTTAGCTGAATCGTCCCTCAATATATACCCAGTTTCTCCGTGTCGACTACAAATCACAAAAACAAAAAACACAACAACAAAAAACACAAAGTACATACAAGTACAAGCTTACTAATTCGCGAGGCTTCCAGATTGTTCCAGAACAAAATAATAAGGTTCTAGAAGCTTTACTATCAGTTTTCTAGACAATTCGCGCACAAGTAATTATCGGTCCGGCTTACCGTAATCAGGGTTGTCAGAAGCAGTCGCATGCATGATTCAGGCGCGTCTAATGGTTGTTGATTAGATAAGCTGACAAGAGAGCAATTTTGAGATTAAGCAATAATCCTGTCCAATTCAGAAGTCAGAATTGTAGGCTGAAAGTCCTGCAGTAGCTTCGGATTACGCATACAAGTATTATACTAATATAAATAAGTGCTAAACAAATTGGATATATTATATTAAATGTTCAGAAATGTACTTAGACAAATTACCTAAAGTATATACATCAGGTGTGACACTAATCCCACTAGCTAGCTTGGTAGTGTGGTAGATGCGTTGCACATTAGCGGCCACAAAAGCACGCAATTAGCTACTGCGATCTGATTGGCTGATGACTTTGCACACAAACCCTATTTGGTGTTTCCCGTTTGGATGCTTTTTTGGCAGCTAATTTGCAACGCATTTACCGCGCTACCAAACTGGCCAGTAAAAGAGTGCCTTACTCTTGATACTCTTCCCATCATGTACTCTTTACTCAGATACTTCAGATCATTTACTCAGATTTACACTACATCCGATTAGGATTAAAACTGAAGTTTCAACTTGAAAATGTAGTTCGAAACATGTATAACACAGGGTGCGTATGACATGGAATAGGGTTCCGATTTTACCGCCTGGTGTAGGGGCAAAAAAATTTGTCATGGTTCAAGAACCAGGAAATTTAAACAAGCAATATAACTAACAAATTACAAAAAATCTTTAGAAGTTGCCATGTTTATGTCTAGATTTTGTACTACATGCGGGTATGTTCCTATAAAAGAGCGTCCATTAAATTTAAATCGTTAGTACTGCCCAAAAATTCTGCAATAAGATACCTTGGGCAATTTCTATACTATTGTATAGAATTATATATACACACACACATGTTCATGTGTGATTATTAATATGGGCGTGACTTTAGGTAATGGGTGCCTCTGTTTATGAAAGGTGTTGCTTGTCAATTCCGAAAACCTGCGTTTGACACTAGTTTAGATGTATCTTATAGCTTAGATTAAACATGCGTACAAAATTGACCATGGCGCTACAACATACACAATTTGGGCTAATTTGTTGAAGTTCAATTTTGTGCAAATCTAAAAATAAAAAAACATTTTAAATAATCAAACAAGGCATGCTCTTTCATGCACGCTTTGATTTACATAGATTATGTTATGTTGCGTTTACCTAACAGTAGATAGAGAGTGATTAGTCGAAAAACTTAAACTAAAACTGCCTCTGTAATTGAAAGCTTTCATTGCTTTCATACAATTGATAAGTTGTTAATGCATTCCCTCGTAACCGGCTTACATTGGGAGTGTGAGATAAATATTATTGTCAAGCAGTAACCCGAAGCAATAAGCTACGTATATGTACACTTTAATGTAAGCTTTGGAGATGAACTATAGTTGATACCTACGTACGGCAATAGTAAATGCTGCTTCCAAATTATGCTGCGTTATCTCTGCTGCGTCGGTGAGCAAATGTTTTGTTGCGCTGGGGTGCAACTAAAGTCTGACAAAAAAATGATGCGCCACTTACTTATTTTAGTGCATGACTTCTGCGATTACTTGCGATACTATTGATAGTCAAAATCTATTCTTTTCATAACGAATTCGCACATTTTGTTTTTGTTCCTTCTAGAGAAGGAACTACTGTTTTGAAATCAACTCTGCATAGTGTAAAAGTAGCAGCCACATGTTCTTCAGCGCATATGACTAACATGTAAACTCAGTATGGGAACCGACAGCTCTTTTTTTCAAAGACAAGTCTTTTTTTACAATTTTTCATGAAATAATAGTCAACAACACTTTTGCACATATATTAAGCTGTCATTTGCTAGAATTTCGTTATTTAAAATTTTACTGTATGGTAAATTTTCAGACTAGATCCACATGCTAATCACGTGATTGTCTAGACTGCTGTCTGTTTTCTTCCTTTCTTTCTACATAGTAATAACCAAACATTGCTATTTATCGAATTGGAGTGGTCGAGTGGTCAAAAGCGCTATAAACGAAGATTGTTACAGACTACGTCAAGGGTTCGACCCCCCAGCGTTATTTTTTTGCAAAAAAATTACGCAACTTTTGTCTGCAAAAACTTTTGACAGGACACTTTCTTGTCGAAACATGCAATGAGAAAATTGACATGTGTTTTTTGACCAATTTTTTGAATTCAGCACCTATTAACCACTGAAACTAAATCAAGTATTTACACAGGTATTAGTGCTTTCTATACATGGAAATACATACATACATAAAACAAAGGTGACGCTGAAATATTTTGGATAACATAAGCAGAATTTGCACTCGGCGAAGGAACCTTGCCCCTTTTGGGGCCTGCTTGTTTGAAGTGGCGCAACTATTTTTCGTCAGACTTTAGTCGCAGTTGTAAACCAAATAGTCTGTTTTCCGGACGCGCAAACGTCACCTCTTCTCTTTCAATCAAATGAGCATAATGGGAAAAATCTGACAGACACTCTTTCTGTTTGGCCAGCTTGGCAGTGTTTGTAGATTAGTTCAACATTAACGACTAAACTTGACCATAAAATTTAGTTCATGATAAAGTCTGACCAAAAATTGCTGGACCCTGAGACAAAAAGAAACACGCGTTGTCATTACGAAAGGAAAGAACTACAAACATCAAGAGTACGAGTAGTCACGAAAATCATGCCACCTGTTTTCTATCACGGTTTAGCAATTTTTGGACTTTAGAAGTGTGAGTATTTATTGTCGTCATCAGAGACCGAGTCCATGTCTGTGTAAGAAAGGTTGTCCGTAACAGTTGTCCGTAAGCAGCATTGAGTTATATCAAGAGTGCATAATAAGAAGAGTATGCCACTCTTCTGCACCCCAGCTTGGCCGCCGCGGACATGCTGCGACCATTATTTCTCGAAAAAGGCCACAACTGTGGGGGGGTACCCCCCTACACGAATGAAGGCACAGCCCTCAGTTGTGGGGGGGGACCCCCCCACGAATCAGACCATAGGTCTTAAACGTGGGGGGGACCCCCCCCACAAATGAGGGTATACCTTCAAAGGTGGGGGTCCCCCCCACGTTTGGTGCAACCTAAAAAATGTCCCGGAGACGCCCCGCTGCCACTTTTTGAGGTAAAATTTTGTTTCTAAGGGTATTTTGAGGTGCTGAACTCGAATCTGGGGCTCATTTTTGTCACCGCGAACCCAGTTTACCCCCACGGGCTACAGTACCAACTTGGGGTCATTTTTTCAAAATTCTAAATTTTTCATGTGTAAGTGTTATTTTGGCCCCTGAACACCGGAAGGAGTTATTTTGGCGAAGGACCCTCTCTGAGTGAAGGACCCTCTATTCTAAACAGAGGACTCTCTTTTCTAGGCACAGGAACCTCCATTTTAAGCAGTGGACCCTCCATTCTCTGCAAAAGATACTCCATCCTTGTCACACAACGCCTTACTGTAGCCGCTGTAGTAAAGTCCAACACGGTGCGAGGCAAAAATAGACCTAAAGTTTGTGTTCCGCGGATCATACTACACCTAACACTACCAAAATCTCAGTTTCGAAAATTTCACGCCTTAGGACTTCATAGAGGGGATACCCTGAGGGGGTCATAGAGGGGCCCAGGAGGGTCCTAGGCAAAAATGAACCTCAGATTTGTGTTCAGGGGCTCAAATTACCCCGAGACACAGCAAAATCTCAATTTCAAAAATTTGACCCCTTTGGCCCCCTAAAACATGGTACCCTGTGGAAGGGGGCCTGGCGGGATTCACGAGGGCTCTAGGCAAAAATGGACCCCGGATTCGTGTTCAGCACTTCAAAATACCCCTAGGAACGAAATTTTACCTTAAAAAGTGGCGGCGGGGCGTCTCCGGGGCATTTTTTAGGTTGCACCAAACGTGGGGGGGTCCCCCCCACATTTGAGGGTATACCCTCATTTGTGGGGGGGGGGGGGTCCCCCACGTTTGAGACCTATGGTCTGATTCGTGGGGGGGGTGTCCCCCCCACAACTGAGGGCTATGCCTTTATTCGGGTAGGGGGGTACCCCCCCCACAGTTGTGGCCTTAATGGGAGATAATGGTCGCAGCATGTCCGCGCTGCTAGGCCACAAACGTGGCCAGTGTCACACTCTTCCTATTATGTACTCTTGGTTATATGTACTTTTACGGAAATCGATGCAGAGTGAATCAGCGTCTCCCAACTAACCATTTCGGTTAGGCGACCAGAATAAGGTTTATATTGTTTAGGTGCCTAATCAGCCGCAAGCTCCGCCTACATTTTGCCTACCGTAATCAACTGCTGGGGGTCTCGATTATGGTGCGTGAATTATTGACGTTGGTAGGCAGATTTTGATCGAATTTTGCATTGGTTTATGATAAGAAAGGTATGATTTAGGTAGCCTATATGTTTAGTAGCTTGCGACACGACTCTTGCGAAGTTTATTGCTTAAAGAAAATGTCAAATCGTAACATATCCTTTCTTTACTCGCAAGACACATGGACATGTTTATGTAGATTGCTGAAAAAGTTATTCTATCATACCTGTCGAATTTATTTAATTACTTATACTGCTTAAACCTATACGTAACAAGTACGGCGATACGCACGTATAGGTATGTACATATGTATGTGTAATATGGTATGGTTACTGTGGATGTTTGGTCGCAGTAGCAAACTTGATAATAACCAGTTTTCTTTTATCACCGCTATTTGTTCGCTATGTTTAGCGATTTTTGCTACTCCTATGTATGTTGAACCGTGGATCGTCCTTGCATACCGAATCGCCAAGTATATATACCTGTACATATGGCGGTCGTCTGTGGGGGTGCAAAAAGTTATGGTGAGTAGGTGAGTGGGGTCCCTAGTTTCCACTTAGCTGCAGTCAAATGTGTTATTCAGTCGGTGATACATGAAAATGAAGCCGTAATGAGTAACAACAATTTTGCCTTTGCCGTCAATAGGTGTTACTCAACTGTATAATGTGGCAAAACTTAATCTTATGGTAATCAGATTATGATATAGGCCATAATCGGGTTACTCTGTTGTCTGGCATTGGCCTTACAGCGTGCGTATAATTTCTCCTCAGAGTGTACTTCAGGTTGGCCAATTGTGTATAGTCTACAGTGACGCAACTATTTTAGTTCTTGTTCCGTGATTCTTATTTAAAAAACTAGTGCTGTAAAACCGTGGCTTGGCTTGAAATTTTGAAAGCTGGCCTACATTTATTATCAGAAAAACATACATAAATGGAGTAATGACATTTGTCCCACTACATATGTACTTGCATATTAGCAGCTAAAAACTAATCCAAACGGGAACCGTAGTCAAACAAGTTCGTTTGCGAATCCATCAGCCAATGAGATAATAGCAGCTTTTTCCTGTTGCGCCACAGCGCAACAGGGACTTTTTCCTGTTGCGCCACAGCGCAACAGGGACTTTATACTTGGTTTGTATAGGATTTGCAGAATCTGTTCGTAGACACTCTTACCTGATATTGGTTGAATTGCCAGTGTTAACACTGACAAAGCCCGACTGCATTTTACGTGTCCTTTGGGTAGGTTGAAATCTTAGTGTTACATTATGTACACGGTTAGGCAGGTAGGACACTAGAACACAGTTACCTACCTACAATAGCGTGAATGAGATTGATTTTTCAAAAAATAACACATCATAGGCAGAATCGAACCGTCACTCTTCTGATCAATAGTCGAAAGTCCTGTCACCTGAGCTAAGCGGTTCGTATTTATTATAAACTTATTGATATTGGAACATGCAGCAGACTTCAGCAGCAAACATTGCGACACTAAACTTTCTTCCACAGGAATTCGAAAAATATTGGTTCAACTCAATGATTGGCAATGGAAATTTTTATCCGACTTTATGGCTTCTTTACGCTTTTAATTTTAATTTATGGCCTTTTTGCGCTGCTAATTACAGATCATCAGTTGTCATGCAGCCTTAGTAGCAAAAGTTTCAAGCCGAAATAGCTCAGCTGGGAGAGCGTTAGACTGAAGATCTAAAGGTCCCTGGTTCGATCCCGGGTTTCGGCAGAGGTTTTAACTTTGATTTCAGTTTTTTAATTTGTTGTTTTTTTGGTAAGTTTTTCAACTTAATGAGGTAAAGAATGCGCTTTTTGGATTTGACTTTTGGCTATTTATATATTTTGTAATTACTGCTACCTGTGAGCCTGTTGTTTTCAAAATTAATAGTTGCGTTTTATTTTGTTTAGAATATAGACGCTGCAATAAAATTAAGAAACTCTTTAATTAGCAGACGTATGTAGTTGTTGACTGTTGAAATAAGTCGTGAAATTCATACATACACCACTTGTTCATTATTACCTTACTATACTATATAAACTTTCTTGCTAAAAAATAAGTACGATAATAACTCAGGATCGGCTCAACGCAGAAACGTCATTTTTACGTTATCATATAGCCGACAGCGTGGCCAAAAATTTTTCTATTCTAAGTCAGTTCGTAAAGGAAACCGTTTAACCGCTAAACCGGTTTGAAAAAAATAAAAAATTTCATACTGACATTTTGGGGGTCGAACATCTACTACGACGAATGTAAGATGATACTATAGTGTCATTTAATTCTCAAATATTTAGACCGTCATAACTTGCCTCAACGTTAACGTAAAAACATAAAATTGACGCCTTTCAACTCAGAACAGTAGGCGCTTTTGAATGATACCTTACTTGACGTATACTATTCACGTTTAAACGTTTAATTTTCCAATTCTAAATTATGACGCAAGCTTAACGTCAAGTTAAAGGCCATGTCATCCATCATTTGAAAACACTAACAATTTCCTCTCAAATGACGTTAAAATTATTATTCTCCCACTTCCGTATGAAAAGTTATGGCCCCTGAAAAATTTCATAAAAGGGGCTGATTGTACAACAGATCACACCATGGGTGATCAAATCCCAAAACAATTGAATTTAGGCAAAAATTCAGTTTTTTTTGCTCATTTTTCAAATAATTTAACATAAATAGACTTAAATTAGATATATACATGGTCGAACTAGTCTAAACTAGACGCACTAGACTTGTTTTTACAAGTACTTTATTTATTATGTTATTTTACAATTTTACACGTAAATATGCTTAAAAAATTGCGTTTTATTAGTTTTTTTCATTATTGATGCGATAACTGAATTTCCATTGAAATCGAACAAGCTACACATAATGTCTCCTTCTGTTAAAAAATGTTGCTAATTTTGCCCAAAGGGACACTGAAATCAAAGCAAAAGTCTGACTTTAGAACATCGACGGTGGACTGCAGCAAATTGGATTACCTAACTGACGGTTAGCTTAAACCGATTTCACTCAGGCTTAAATTTCCTAAATCGGTCCACCAATAAAGATTAACGCCGTTGGTGCTTAGGATTTCGTTGAAAATTGAGGTTTTCATAGCTGGGACGTAGATGAGATTTACATCTATTCAACTGGAGTTTGTTTAGCTCCAGCTCAGACTTAGGTTTATTCGATTTGTTGCAGTCCGCCCTAAAAATCATAAAAACGACTGGAGTTTAGGACTTTGCGTACTGGAGTGTCTTAAAAATTTTGAGTTTTTTTACATTTACCGATCTTATGGACGGTCACACTGTCACAGTACAAAAGCAATTAACACAATTCACTCTTAATTTAGATTGTCATACTCTGTTATAATATACTCTTCAAATTGTTCAATTTACTTTGGCTTGCGATTAGTTTTTACCGCGCAACAGGCCTAATGTTGTCAAACGTTCACCCTTCTCACTCACTCGATTACTTTTGCAGTAAACTTTTGCTTGTTCCTGTTGCGCCACAGCGCAGGTACTTTATACTTGGTTTGTATAGAATTTGCAGAATCTGTGCATAAAGAGACTTCCCTGTTATTTTGTGCAGGTAGGTCGAATTTCTAGTGTTATATAACACTGGAAGGTCTGCCCCAACACTGGAACCTGTGTAATTTCCTACGTTAACAATAGAAAGACAGGTAGGCTGCTCGATGTTGGCTAACGAGAAGACGCAAGATGAAGAACAGCACCTGTAAATTGGCAGAATGCAAAAGTTGACTACCGGTGGGGTTTCGAACCCCCAAACTTCCGACTTGCAGTCAGATGCTCAATAAATGCTAACGCACTACCACCTGAGCCAACCGGTCTTGACTATTGACGATCTTAGTTTTACAAATGTCAAAACAGAAAACCGAAATGATTACCTATTTGTTAGTTGCTTCTTCCTTACTTCTATTTTGTAAATTTTTATGTAAAACAGTGCGACGTGACGTTTTTACATGACGTGTCAATAGTAGAAAGACGGTACACGTATGCTGAGATTTTGGTTTAACTTACTCGTTTTCAAAGTCTTGTATCGTGTGTATCTCGGTGGTCTAGCGGTATGATTCTCGCTTTGGGTGCGAGAGGTCTCTGGTTCGACTCCCCGATCATCTTTGATCTTTATGTGTTTCTAAATCAAACTTTTGCGAAAAATAGTTTAACTTGATCTTTCCTATCTAGAAACTTTCAACGGTCTACTTTTGGACATTCATACCTTCTTTATTATTTTTCAGTTTTTTCAAATTTATATTTCAAATGAGTTTTTGATGAAAACGGGCCGAATTACGTTGTCGGGTCGTTGAAGTTCACGTAATCCTATAACCCGTAACCTTTAATTTTTATGAGTTGCAAACATGGCGCTAAACAACAAAACAAAAGTTTAGCTTTAGTTGTAGCAAAGTGTTGTAGCTACACTTGAGACAAACTATTTTTCTAAAATGTTTTGATATTATTATGGCTTGAATTCAAAGCAATCTTGCGGCTATTTTCAATTTTAATAATAAACACGCTTGAATTTAGTTTCATTACTTTTTTCTGTGTGACGTGACCACTAAATTTTAATTTTAATTAAACACACTGCACATAATGACTCTTTCTGTTAAAAGTACTGCTCATTTTGCCCAAAGTTACGCCGCCTAGAAAGCAAAAATATGAGCTCAGAAAACTAAACTAAAGCAGAAAATCGACTGCAGTTTGGGACTTTGTGTACGGGGATGACTTGAAACTTGGCGTTTATTACAATTACCGACGTGAACTGGTCACTGCACAAGATTAGTTAAAACAATGTGACTAGTTCAGGAAGTGTCATATTCTTTCAATGATGCACTATTGGAATTATTAAAAGTTACTTTTGTTTGCGGTTAGATTTTACTGTGCAACAGGTCTAATGTTGTCAAACGTTCACCCTGCTAGTGGTCACTCACTGGATTACTTTTGCAGTAAGCTTCTGCTTGTTATTTCAGCCCTAAGCGTGAGATTACGGCTGCTTGATTGGGAAATGTCTTTGCTACATAGACGCATTGGCGTACGGATCTAGTTTGGGTGCTCTTTTCTCCTTTAACCTGCGAAGCATACAGCGCTTCCCAGCTGGCTATGGGGAAGACGCACTACTCTTCCCATTATGTACTCTTGGTGTGACACAAGCAATGCTTAAAATATTTCCTTGATAGCTGAACTAAGGTGTTGTAATTGGATACGATTGTCAAGAAATGAAAAGTGAGACAGAGGGAAGACAGTACACCAACAAATAACCCAAGGGGGATTCGAACCATCCATCTCTGGATCTGCAGACTAGCACTCTATTAATCTGGGCCGACTAGGCCGAATGCTGTTTTGGTTTCAAGCTCAATAATTGGGGTTCACTGAAGTCTGACAAAAAATAGATGCGCCACTCCTACTTATTTTAGTGCAATATGACTTCTGCGATTACTTGCGGTACTCTTGATAGTCAAAAGCTATTCTTTTCACAACGAAATCAAATGTTTCGTTTTCTCAAGTGGCGCGGCTATTTTTTGTCAGACTTCAGTGAATGTTTAAAAGCCTTGAACGGCAGAAATGTTCAAACCACAAAACCGCGCAGATAGGCTTTTCTCAGCTTCGCTGATTGAACGTTTGATTGACAGAATGAACCATTTTAGGTGACTTGGTTCACTGATCACCGTTGCCATTGTGGAAATGCGACCGGCTGATCAAACAGTCTGTTTGTGACTTTAACACAGTGTTATCTATATATTTGCGTAGGTGCCGCTCGTGTAACCGTGGTTTCTTAACTTGGTTAACTTTAGTTGATTTTGCAATTGAATTGCTGTTTAGTTTACTTTGGTCTTGAATCATGTGTTTTATTTACTTGTTTTTATTGTTTTCAACACGTTTACGTTGCTATTTAGAGCACAGTTGTTAGGTCAAGTAGGTACATATATCTAACGAGATAGATCAACAGTTACATGTCAAATATAGCCTATTATTACTAAGCTTTCTAGTTAAGCAAAATATTATAAAAATGATGATTAACATATTTTCTCAAACCAACCTTACTGTTTTTGTGTTCGCCTTTTGTCAATGAAACAAGTAGCACCAAAAGGGGCAAGGTTCCTTCCCTTGTGTCTAGCTTTCAGTTTTAATTGGATTGGATCCAGTCTATTCTTACTGTAGGTTACACTGCGTATCCTGCTCTATGTACATACATACATACATATTCTTAACTTACACCGTATATCTTTACTACCTAGCTTATTGTATTCCAAACTAATTTAACTACACAGAAAATAATGTCGCAGGATGTTAAGCATGCCGCTGCATTAAACCATTCGGCACAAAAGTCAAAAGTCAAGCTTTGATATGAGCACATCAGCTAAGAAGCGCTAAACAGTGTTTCTCGACGGCACTTTATATACTGCTGGTGAAACATTACGGTGCCGAAGCAATACGATCGCTGTTACCTACAATAAAACACACTATCATTTATTGATTTATTGATCACGTATTTACATACATATATGCAGACAAAAATCCAGCAGCCGGCACCCACATGTGCAGCAGCGTTTTGTATTGCAAGAGCTATGGATCAGAACAATAGTTCCTTTGCTAGAAGGAACAAAAATTGCATGTTGTTTTGCACTCGTAATACCTTTGTACACAAAAGTAGATCTACATAAGTTACCTATCATCAATACTTAGGTATATGAAACACTGGATAACATAGTCATCTCATTCCACAATTTGTTTAACCTTTGTCAAGTTTTTTCCAGACAAACTTGACTTGACAAACAAATCTTGACGTTCATTTTTTTGATTACTAAAAATTTACTCAGATAGTGTTAGTCATCTTGTCATGCAAATACTTTATATTTTAAGACCGAATTTGGTTGTTTTGATAACTTTTCATAAAATTATCAAAATCTTTGCTTTTGGTTTTGCGTTCAGTTAGTCCAGTTAGGCTAGGTGGTGTTGAGATAAGCTGTTCAACAGAATTTCTGATTAAACAGGTTAGAGTCATTTTCAAATAAAAAGGTCTTTTGACCCCAGACGTTCGTGTTAAATCATCGACGCTGTATGCCTTGTTTAAGCAAAGGCAGCCCTCCTTAAGCTGCAGTTATACTTGTCCTTGTCCTTGTCCCTGTCGTTTTGTCCAAGCGATTTCAAGAAAACTGCGCAGCCAAGCTTCATAATTTTTTGACTGAACAGAATTGAAACAAGAGTTCAACCTACGTTCAAATAGTTAGCCAAAAAGATTTAGCCAATTTTTTGCAGCAGCTGACCAAAATTTGTCCTTGTATCTGTGTGTTCTTTGTGTTCATAGGGACATGTATGAATCTGAACTTGATGAGAAAAAATAGAGCATATAGACATATTTCAAAGTGTCTGTGTTTTTTGTTAATGGATGAGTGTCTGATTTTCTCGAGTTTACCCTAAATTTACAAAAATAATTTTAAACTTTTTATTTTCATCCGATGTGCAATATTTGACAGTTTCCTGCTCAAAAATTTGATTTTGACGACAAACTATAACTGAAACTTGAATTTAGAAAGTTTTATCAGTTCTACATACATCAAAAAGTTTAACAAGTTTAGGTGCTATGGTTGTTGTAATGTTTGCCTACGACCTTTCAGTAATGTGCAGAAGTAAACATTTTTTCTGAAATGCTCAAGACTGTTTGTTTTTCCAAGTTTTACACCGGTTTTGAAATATTTCGGTTGTTTCTGTGGAGTCTTCGGGAATCCTTTTTATTCGAACCAAAAAACTAGTCTGTGCATTTGTTAATTTTTTTGAATTGTTTAGATTTTTAATGAGACAAAAGATCAAAAAATTTTTGTAATTGCTGAGAACTGTTATTTCTAATTTTTCAAGATGTAATTGGAACCTAAAATTTCAATAATGTCAAGTATTTTCCCATTTATATACGTATGTGAGATAACCCAAGCGGTAGGCTTTAGTAAAAGGTGGAATTAAGTTTCGATTGACTATTAGAATCCAGTAAAACAATAAATTATGGAAGCCAAGTGTTATGCTCCTGGGTAAAAAATATGTAGGATTTTTTCAATAAAGTCAAAACAAGTACGAACCAAAGATCAGGGAATCAAAACGTAACTCTGTTTTGCCAAATGCAATTTTTGAGTATTAGGGAGTACTTAAACTAGCTAATTAAGTTAATCGGCTCCGATAGGTTGGAATGACTTATATTCTAGCTAGTACGTTCAGATTAAAGATTTTAAGTGTATATACGTACATTTGAAACAACACCTTTTTAAATTGAAATTTAACTTGCCGATCTGATAAGTAGCTTCCAGTCGAAGTCTGAAATGATTATTAAGTTCTTATTAATTTTTATTGATATTCTACATATTGTTCTATTTTAATCAGCATTAATACGGCTTTTACGAAACTAACGATTAATACAGCTTCCTTGCACATATTCTGCTCAAAACAAGTCTTATGGGGACTGCAGGTACTGAGTTCGAATCGTCTGAATAAGTCTAAATAATTTCAGAAATAACAATATAGTAAAAAGCAAAAATGGCCGTAACATGTCCAAATTCACATTTCGAAACCGATTAATTAAGTGTATCTCTCTTATTTCTGCCCCTCAATCGTCATATTCAGTTCTTTGTTCTTGTTGCTTATTTCTTATTCCTGCCCAGACCTTGCACTATTGAATTAATTTAAATTTCAAATTGTTTCTTTAAAAATGTTATGTTAGTTTTTTACTTTAACACTTTTTTGTTTTTGTTTTAGACGAGCCTGTGGAGCCGCATCAGTTGAAAAACAAAGGCCCCTTGCATAAAGTCCGCAAGGAAATCAGACATTTTGTGGAAGATGTAAAAGACATTCTCAATGACGAAGGGATACTTGAGGGTTTGTTTTGCAATAAATCTTAGTTTTTAACGGCACTTAATGGTTTTTAACATAATATATACATATATAAATATATATTATATATTTATATATATATATATATATATATATATATATATATATATTATATATTTTTTATATATATACCTATTGTCTATGTGCCTATTTTGACTCAGGAATGAGGTGATTCCAGCTCCACTTTGACTTCGAAGTCTTCAATTATTTTTGGTCAGTACTGTATGAATCGACCTAAAGCCTGAGCACCCGAAGCTGCCAAGGGCTCATTGTTTAAACAGCACTGCGACAGTTCAGGCACGTCAGGCTTAAGCTTACGTGGCGGCTAAGACTGCCCCGTTCCCACCTCGCCCAAAATAATCGTGCCAGCCAGAGAATTTTGGGCTGTCTAATTACAAAAGCCATCTTCTACTAATTTTCTCAGGCTCCGGACGTGGGTTATTACATTGCCTGTGTTTTGACTGCCTAATAAAAGCTGGCTGCCGCTTGGGAGGTTACGCCACTGTGGTCTGGCTTGTACATATTTGGTCAGACTATGGGTTTGTGGAATCCATTCATTGGGTTCTGGACGTTTGTGGGCCGGTAGGACCGATTCGTAGCAAGAGTGCATAATGGGAAGAGTATGACACTTTGTGGATGACAAGCTAGACAGCACTGTGGCTATTAAGGATTCTTCTTGAAAAATGGCAACTTTAGACTCTCAAAGCAAACAAAATCGTTAACTGTCCCAAATAGCAATTATTAGCAATTAGTCTATCAACTGCGGTTTGCAATCAAGTTATTGCAGCAGCCTGCTTGTCCTGTCAGTTGGTAACCAAATCGCATTTGGGTAGGCTCGGTAAACTGCTGCTCGCAACTAATTATATACAGGATCAGCTATACTTAATTAATTTTGTAACTGTGCCTGCTGAGAGGAATACGACTGTAAGCCGTCGAATGGCGATGCTGTCACATTTTTCACCAGTCTGTGCTCTTGATAGCATATACTGATTGAGGCAGTAGACCTTCAGTAGCGAGGACTGTAGTCGATATTGTATACTGTCTGAAGTTATGTTAGCTGTTATTGGTGTTGGGTGGGCTTCATTTTCATGTATCACCGACTGAATAACGCAATACTCTCCCCCCTGATGGCAGCTAAGTGGAAACTAAGGACTCTCCTTCACCACAATTTAACACGGGGAGGTCTGGGGGTCGGCGGGACCCCCCCAGGTTTTTGATTTTGGTACAAGGGCAAGCAGAATTTCGATAAATTTTGCTTTTAAATATGGACAGTTCTATCAAATTTACGCAATTTTTTGCTAAATTTTGGTCAAAATTTTAAAAAAGGTACTAATTTTTACGCCAAAAATAGTTGTTTGGCCACGTATTTTAAAAAATCGGCAATTTTTCGCTAAAGCACGGTCATTTTTTGTCTGACTTGGTACAAGGGTAGTCAAAATGTCGGTACATGACCCCCCCACTATTGGACCCCCATGTTAATGTATGTCCCTCACCGTCGACTATTGCTCTTTTCACTTTTGTCAACCCTCTAGGCTTCAAGTCAGGCCCAAAAACCATTCCTACATCCACTGTAGGGGTTTACTCTGGGAATAAATTACTTAGGTGCTGCATAGCGCTATCAGTCTCTTTTAATGAGCGTTTATTTTATTTCCTGACTGCGATTTTTTCACTCATGCAAAGGTTAAGGTCTTGGTTCTAATTCATGGTTTTTCAGTTCATACGTTAAGATCAGACGACGTTTGTGTTTTTGTTTTTTACATTTGCTTTGGCCACCTGTATAGATGTTATGAAGTCCAGCAGACGTTTCAAAACTGATCGAATTAAACACAATTAGTGCGTTTGAATAAACTAATTTGGTTTGTTACGCATCAAACCAAGCATTAATTGTCAAAAACCAAACTGTCCGCATATGTGGAAATGACCTTCACTGGTGAAGCATATATTCTTAATAACTGACCCAAGGCGATAAGCGTTGCACTGGCGACTTAGGGTCGAATCACACTTATATCCGTGTTTAGCCCGGTAAAATTATAAAATTTCACCCCACAATCTGATCTTGAATACTATTGGTAGCGTGCTTATTTCGCAGTTTTGACGGCTGAACGAACATACCGCTGTAAGTTCTGAATCGACACTTAGGCTAAGCCTTGGGCGAAAATTGGTTTAACATCAGATATCATCGTTTGATACCTACATTTAGGCATATTTTTGACTTTTCTATTTGACCTTAATTAATTTTTATAATAAAAACCTTTTCAATCGATTTAGTTTTAATATCTTGACTAAATTCTTCTGTGTCAAGTTTTATGATCGTGTCATCTAGTTGTTTTTTCCTGTTGCGCCAGAGCGCAACGGGTACTTTATACTTGGCTTGTATAGAATTTGCAGAATCTGTACATAGAGAGACTTACATACCTGTTATTGTGGGTAGGTCGAATTTCCATTGTTGAATAACACTGGAACCTGTCTGTGTCAATTCCTACGTTAACTACACTAGAAAGGCAGGTAGGCAGGCTTATGGCTACTTAGCTGCGCTACTGCGCCATAATCTCGTTACGCACTCCGCTTCGTGGATTAGGACTGTTTTACTCTAGGTTAGGCATTGGTGTTGGCATGCGAAAGGACCAGCGGCGTAGCCATGATTTTGAAAAGTGGGGGTCGCATCTTGTCCACTTTTTTGCTCACTCAGTGATAGTAATTTTGAAATTGAAGTGAAGTTTTTAGCGATTTTAGTACTTACACGCGCATTGTAAACGCAAGCCCACTGAGCTATAGGTCGCAGGGTCTGGGGGCGGCAGTCTCCAGAAAAAGAATTTTCCAATTTTTAGACCGAATTTGTCAACTGGAGACGTATCAGAAATTTTTTCCGACAGAAAAATTAAAACAAATGATGGTACTATCACATCAGACAGTGTGTTGCACAAGTAAATGTAGCATAATTTACTCGTGTGTGCATGCTTAGGGTTTGATAAAAGATAATAACAAGAAATAGTGAACCACAAAGTTGCAGGGGTCTGCGGCGGCAGCAGAAAAAGGGAAAAAATTGGGAGAATATTTTTTTATGCCAAATTTGGTCGATTGGTGACGTATCGGAATTTTTTTCGGCCGGGCAATAAAAACCAAAACCCTTGTATACAAATTCTTCAGGATCGACCAAAAGGGGGGGGGTCGCGCCCCCCCCCCCCCTGGCTACGCCCTTGGAAAGGACGCAAGTTGAAGAACAGCAACTATAAATACTGACAATATAAAAGCTGAAAACCGGTGCGGATTCGAACCACCAAACTTCTGACTTTAAATCAGATGCTCAGTAAATGCTAACGCACTACCACCTGAATACTATGCGAATATTATATCTGCGAAGCTTCAAATAATTGACATACTAAACTCATCAAATAGATTGGCGCATTAACTCCAGACTAGGATCAACCTTAAAAAATTTAGTTGAAATTTGTTTTCTGCCATAATCGGTCACTCTATAAACCGCCTAAAATAGCACATTTGTCCGCCGCTTCAGGGGAAATATTATAATCATTTGCAGCTAGAAATCCATGTTTTTTTTCAAATTCATAAATGAGATTATAGTTGCTTTTATGTACTAAAAAATTCCTCTGTCCTATAGTAATATTCAAATCGAATTTCATACCTGCTACGTGAATATAGGCGTTTTTTGCTAATTTTTGGTAACTCTTTTTTGCTAATTTTTGGTGACTGTTTTAGAGCTCTAAAGGCTGGCCCGGAATTCATTAGAGGCGTCAGGAGAATCGTAGAAAATGCTATTACCATCTCCCCATTCATAATTAATTTAATGGCCACCGCATTTTTGCTTACCTAAGTATTTTTGGCCGGAGCTTATTTTATTGTTTATGATAAACCATCTTTGGTTTGGGGATGAATTTTCTCGTCAATTTGGCCGGTGCGTTTTGCTTGCGCGGTTTATGCTTTGTAGATTTGTGGTGGCGATCTTGATTGTTTATTTATAGTTTATATTCTGTATTTGTACTTTACGTAATTTTTCTTGTATTTACAGCATTGTAAACTAATTGATTTAGCAAGATAACAAAGTACTTTGTTTTTTAAGTAAAAGTAAGACTAGGACAGGAACTAGAAATTAACATATGGAAAACTGTAAATAATATCAATGGAATTCTAGGTAAGGGAAATAGCCTGGGGGCTTATTTTTTCCTGTTGGGCCACAGCCCAACAGGTCTTTAATTTTAATTCTGTTATCTTAACACAGTGCTAGCGTTAAAGTGTCATTGTGCGGAGGGTGTTCTACACGTCTTTTATCTCATCTTTGCATCTGTCACAACGATAATGCCTTGTAATTCAATGAGCTGCTGCTTTCATGGTTATTCAAAAGGTAAAGCGAAAATGCAATAAGCACGTTTTGCGAGTAGAGCTAAATTAATTTTGGATAGAATTCGTTGCGACATGCTTACAGTGCTGAGGATATTCTTCGAATATAAAACGCGGCACCAAAATATTTTAAAGCGAACTTTTATAACTAAACAGGTTAGGTAAAGCTAAAGGTTAAGAATGTTGCCATATCAGAAAAATTCATATGGGACAATTTAACTTTAATAAATCTACACATGAGCTACAATCACAAATGATGAGTTTTAATTTGCGTTTGCGGGTGCCGCAGCTTGTTGTTGGTTTAGTTTCTTTCTGCCTAATGAAAATTGGGCTCTAATTTCAAGAAGGTGTTGTTATAATTGTTAGATTTGCAGGTTGTGTCCGGCAAAAAACATTATAAGTAGGCTGTTAAATAGCACGTAACGCATATTATGGAAGAAATATTAATTAATTTCTGTAGACTGCACCACCAAGGAGCAGGCATGTGTTTATGTATGTAGTGACAAGCAAAAACATGCTACTTATTAGATAGTACAATATGTAAATGAGCTAATGAACACTTTAAGGTTGTTGCACACTGAAAGTGTTGCACAAAATGAATTCTCAATTTGCCAGTTTCAGTGACCTGTAGCCCGTCATTTTCTTTGCTATTGTTTGTTTTTGATGCCAGCATTAAAGTGATTGGTTTTAGGAAATTCTAATTTCCAGCACCAGAGTCTAGGCTTGGCCAGGACCAAAACCCGAACCTGATTAAAACAATTATGTATATGAGAGTGTGTCCAAACAAGTTAACGAATTTCCTTGCTAGACTTTGTGGTGGCCCAGCTATTATTCCATATTAGGATTTTGTAGCTTCGTAAGCTAGGTTGAATCGTTTAAGTTTTCGCAGTAGGATTTGTACTGTTACATTAGCATGCAATAATTGCAACTTGAGGTTCAAGTTTAAGATTAAGAACAGGCTAGGTTTTGCGAATGCATTTTCAGTGAACTCTCGTTTTCTTGCTTAACTCGGTTTGATTTTCTGACCTATAAATTGCAATTTATTAGTGACACTGATGAAACGTAATAGAAAATGTTATAAAACTCAGGGATATCTTAAAGTGGGTGATCAGAAATGAAATAATATGCCTAAGCCGTAAGCCCAAGCGTAAGCCCAAAGCCTAAGCGACAGCTTGAGGCCTATATGAATCTAAGGCCAAACAAGTAACAGTTTACTGCAAAAGTAGTTTAGTAAGTGGGAAGTTAGAAGGGTTAACGTTTGACAACATTAGGCCTGTTGCGCATTAAAAACTAATCGCAAACAAAAAGTACGTATTAATGAGAAGAGCTTGACACTCTTCATATTATGCCTTGGGACAGTCGTCCATGGTGAGGTCTGAGTGTCACAATTCCAGGGGAAATATCAAACGCGGCCATTTTATGTGGACAAAATTATATGAAATCCTGTTATGCATTTGCACAGATTTACTGCTTAGCCGTTTCAAATTCTCTCATACAAAAATTGATAAACGCGCTCTAATTTAAAAGTAGAGAACCGCGTCTGTTGATTAAAGAGTTTCGTAACTCAGTTGCTGTATCTATATTCCAAAGGAAATAAAACGCGAAACAACACTGCGTTCATAAGCTGCATGAGTACAGATTAGGGTTACATAGATGACAAAACTCATAAAATTTGTTTTTAGTACTATTTAAAAAAGCAACTATTGGGCAAAAAAATGTGCAAAAAACTGCCAATAAAAAGTTAAAAAATAAAGCCTGAATTTAAAAAAAATAAAAATAAAGCCGAAACCTGGAATCGAACCAGGTACCTTTAGATCTGTAGTCTAACGCTCTATCAACTAGGCTATTCCGGCTTGTACTTTCTTCACTTAGAGTCTGTAACTATTGATAACTGATAAATAGTATGTAGCGTGAGATAACATTTAGTTTAATGTGTCAACCTGATTTCCAGAGATAATCATTGGTAAACCATTATTTTTTAAAACGTATAAAATTTTTGTGAAAAGGAAGTCTTGTGTCACAATGTGTGCTAAGTGATCATTGCTAAAAGCACGATTCCCCTGCACGGTGCCAATAAATTCAATATACCAGTTATTGATAGTGACAGTCACGAATCGGTGGCTCAGATAGTAGAGTTTCTGATTATTAATCTGATAACTGACGGTTCGATTCCTGCTCCGTTTTTTTGAAGCTTCAATTTCATCAGTTTAAGATGGATTTAAAGCACTGTTACTATTATATAGGTAATGCATATACATGGCGTTATTAGTAGTCTAATGACCGGCACATTACTACAGCAACGGTAAGAGCAAACACACGCACACAACACAAAAGGTAGGCATGCTGTCAGGTAAGTGTGTGTAATTTACAGATTCTGCAAATCCTATACAAACCAAGTATAAAGTACCTGTTGCGCTGTGGCGCAACAGGAACAAGCCAAACTGCGGCAAAATCTTCAGTAAGTATAACGCACTACACTTTGCACTTTCAGCAATACACTTTCAAATACATTTCTGTGGCAGGGCTGTGGCCACAGCCACAGTACAGGGCTGTGGCCTAACAGGAATAAGACATTCCTGAAAATGTGCAGCCGTCACAACTGTCATACGGCAGGTCCCAAAGATCTTTTATCACCTACTTTAAGTATTCCTACTTTGTACCATAATTCGTACGTAGTTCCAGTTATACTTATGTAGGCACGTATACAACGCGGTTAAACAATCATTTTAATAATTCTGCTAGTTCAGAGAGGAGGTTCAACTTGCAGATATAGGAAATAATCAATAAGACTAAATAAATAAATAAATAAAAACTAAGTGAAAACTCAAAATAAGGGTCAAAAATAACAAGCAAAATTATTTAGTCAACACCAAAAGCTGATTTGACTAATTTTTTTTGGTCAAAGTACATATATAACATTATTAAAAACAAGCCTTATTGTTTATTATTTCTTATTTCTGCAGAGTGGGAACTAAAACTAATGGAACTGTTTGAGTGCTGGTAATTTTAAAACCGGTTAACACCTAAGGTTGAATTTAGTTTTAAGCTGAGGTGGCCATGATTTTAAAACCAGTTATTAACTTCTAACGTTGTTTGTAGTACAACTGTAATTACTAGCATTGCTGTGAATTTGACTTGAGAAGTTTTTAGAGAAGTATCTAGTCATTACCGTAATTGTTTTTCCTGTAGATCATAATGTAACACCAAAAGTTTCAATTCGTGGCTGTATAATTACTGTATAACTAACAATAATTTTGATTTTTTTATGAGTTCATATAAATTAAGTTGTGCACATTCAATGACAGCTCTTTTCATTCGGAACAACTTTATTCAATGAAAGAATATCATTCGGAAGAAGAGGCTTGTACGGAATCCGAAAATTCCAGTCTGCGATTTACACCTGCTGCTATTAGCTATGGAGGGTCTTTAGCTAACTTATTGGCTCCCCTAAGAAGCCTAATATTTCGATCTACTAAAGCAAATAGCTTGTGGAATTTGTATAAAGCTGGTAGCTATCCCTCTTTGTTTTCATTCAATTTACTGCGTAAGTTTTCGCGTAGTGTCGAAGATTATGCGAATTTTCGTTGTATATTTCACACGATGCAAGATTTAATGACGCATCACAGGACTTTGTATTTCGATCCGCTGTCATAAATACAGCACTTTTTACTTCATGCCCAGAAATTGCTGAACCCTGGCTCAAAATTAAGTGGCGTGATTTTGGTGACTAAATTGCGGTGCGCTTGATGCTTTTAATGTAATGCATTATCTAATGGACCAATAATTTCTCCAGTGTCTAATCCATACTGTTAGGAGAAGTGTTTTTGACAGGGTTTGACTTAATTTGACCGTCTATGAGGGTTGAATCGTTGTTTGCAAATTAAGCTATGAATTCACCACATAAGCAGCAGAAATGATTAGCTAAGTGGACTGTTATATCACTATATAAAGCAGTCAGTAATTTATACGCACTAAAATATTTTCTCGCACTAACCTGCCGCTACATGAATAAAAAATTGTATGTTTAGTAGGTGTATAGGTACACAAAATATTAATATGTTTGTATGCAAAGTGTAGGTACGCTATAATTATTTCAACTACTTATACATTTAGTTTCTTTTCAAAATTTTTCAATTAAGTTAGTTATTTTGAGTTTTTTGTTGATTTATTTTAATTCATCATTGATTTAATTTATTTTATTTGTTTACTATAACTTTGTTTTATTTAGTTTTTTTTAAGAAAAGCTATTACCTCAGAACTACAGCATTGATGTTTAAAAGCATACACTTAAAAAACATAAAACAAAAAAGAACAAAGAAAGTAGGTAAGATTCGATCTTATAACCATCGGATCGCTGTATTTCAGATCCCACCAGAGAAAGCACAATCCAGTTGGTGCAGCGGCTGCAGCGAACAAAAGAAGACTTTCTGCTCAGTTACTATCACGAACTGAAGGGGGCACTCAAGAACTTGCAAGAACAGTATAGCAATTCCAAAGAAATGCGAAACCCCTTCCGGCGCTATATCTTAATGAAATCCATGGTCAAACAGGTCTGCAGTTTGACATTATTTAAAATAGGCGTTAAAAACGGAATTAAAACACTAGCTAGAAATAAGAAATAAGAATTTAGAAATTATGAAGAAAATATGAATTGTAAAATGCATAGAAGAAACAAAGAATGTAAAATTAGTGATATTCTTTACACTACAGAATGCGGAATCAAATTACTAATACCGGCCTGTTCGCAAATTGGATTTAGTAGAGTAATTAACTGACTTAACTTGAATAACTGAATCATTGGTAATTTCTTTAAATTTAAACAAAACAAACTTTGTCTTAGTTGCATATTTATAATATTATTTTTTTTAGAAAGATGCTGTAATTTTTAGTTGAGCAGTCATTATAATCCCGTTAATCTGAGTTTGAATAGCTAAACGAAACAAAAACAAAACTCAAACATAAAAACAAACATAAGTTAAATTAAGCCAAAAATAATTTACTTTCATGTACATGCGTAGTTTTTCGAAGAAAAAGTAAAATAGTTTCAAGTAAAAAGTAAGCTAATTTTAAATTAAAGTAAGGATCTTTTCATTTAAATTAAAGTTCGGCCCTGACTTTTAAGTCAAAGTTGATTTGTCATAATAACTTCCTATTTGGCCAGTTTTCTTGGAATTGCTTAAGGACAAAAGGACAAAAGGACAAAAGGACAATCTGACTATCCACTTGATTGCAGATGATCAGACTGGATCAGACCATGTTGGAGTTTCCAAAACAGAGTTTGTCCGAGAACAACCAGGACTTTGCCTTTCGCGCCATGAGCTACTGCGAGCGAGAAGGGATCGAGAAACCGAAGAACAAGACCGAATCTGTCACCAAGTCTTTGTTGCATCAGACGGCCGAATTCGCAGAACACGCTAGAGACGTTTATGCCTTGGAAAAGCTCAAAGGTGGGCTAAATTCCAGGCATTGAAGAAAAAACTGAGTACAAAAATAATTGACCCGCTGGCTCAAAAATGAGCAATTTGAAGCTAATATTACTGAAAAACTGAAACCAGCAAAAATAATGTAATATTTGCGATTCAACATTCCCTGATTAAAACGCTTTGAATATCGGTTAAAATCAAATTACAGTAGAGAAAAGAGTTGTGGTTGATTTGATTTTCGCAATGTTTACTTACTTAACTTATTTACTTCTTTATGACTACTGTAAGGTTTGTAATTCGATGCAACCACCTGCAGTTAGAATACGTAACTGTGAATATGCAGTGATAATATTCGGCTGTTAAGCACGAGTGACACACGTAAGAATTTTCACAAGTGACATATAAAGCGTACAGGTAAAGCGAAAATTAATTATCCTCAATACTTTCGTCATTGTTTGAAGCTTTTTTACCTTTTTTACTAGTTTTTACTAAACTAGTGAGAATTGCCGCAGATGTAAATAACATTACAATTAATTAATTAACATTACAATTACAACAATAAAGAAGTTAAGTTATTATTATTTCGTTTCTCTATTTCAGCGAAATCAACGGAAGACTTGCGCAAAGACGTTCAAGTTTTACAAACTGATATTGGTCGAATAGGAAAAAAGTTCCACGGTCTACAGGATCTGATACTGCAGCTGAAAAGCAGATACTTGGAAGTGAAGCCTTATCCTTTTATACCTCGCTACAGCTTATTGAAATCTATGATCAAAGACAGTCTTCGTGCCAAAGCGTTTGTGGAAGTCTGTCATGAAATTGAAGAATAGTAAATGTTTTTTCGCAATGGCTTGTGTTTTGACTATTTTATTTAGCTTGTGTTTTGACTATTTTATTAATATATACGGGAAAAGATTCATAGTGTTTGTAAAATTTAAAAAAAACACTAACAGACTGAAAGAGAGACTCAGTAACTTCCCTCAACCATCAAGCTATCCTAAACATCTAACAATCTTTGAAAAACCACCTATTCTTTCGATAGGACTTCCGAGGTAAGTTTAATCTGGTTGGATTGAAATTTTCAGGTGATTGTGAACTGTTTAAAAAAAGTAAACCAGGAAAGATTGCAATTTTGCATGTTCTATAGCTCAAACCACTCTTTGGTTGCGCATGTTTGTTATGACAAGCTGCACGTTTTTAGTTGACCTTTTCAGTTGTTTTCTGTGGTTGAAAAGTGTCCCGACTCGCTTTCCAATAGGTAGTTGAATAGAAAAGTAGTAGAATAATTGCCGCAGCATAAACTAGGCGACGATATTTTAGCAATGTTACTGCTAGCTCAGTAATTGTCTTTTTAATTTCGATTGCTGGTATTTTTGAAAAGGCGATTTTCTATTGTAGTGGACAAAAACTTAATTTTTTATTATGTCAAGATAAGTGTTTGGTTTTTGAGGAAAACAGAGCTTGTGGCACAACAATTTGATGATAGAAAACATACGCAGATTTCTCGATAACAAGTGCTTGTGTCGTCTTTTTATACCTGAAAAACACCTATCCATTATCTAGGACAATATAAGTTAATTAAAAGTTTCTTATGGCAAACTGTTGGTTTGTTGGAGCATAATCTTCCACCATAACGCTCATAACCGCACTCAGTATGTGGGTATACGCTCTAAAAGTAAACCAAAGAGCTTTTTTTAAACAGTTTTAATATTCCGTTGAAAGTCAGATACATAGTTTCGGCCATAACTATATGCTTGAACGTAAGTAAAAGCAAGAGTATATAATAGGTTAAGAGTATGGCACTCTTCCCTTTTATGTACTCTTGGTAAAACTGAGTCTGATTTTTGACCAGCCAAGAAAACCGACGGTGGATTAGATTATTAGTTGATACCCAGTTAGTTGATACAGCTACTCTCATCAGTCTGGCTTGGGCGTGTCATCGCATGTCTTGAATTTAATTAACAAATTCATAACAGGCTTTCTTTGGCGTCATGGAGCCTCACGAGTTGTCACAAATACAAAGATATTTACATTCTGATCTGACTGCTATATATATACCTATACAAATGCTACATAAGATGCCTACTTGAGTTCGCCAATGCTATTTGTCTAAAGTTGAATGCTAAGCAACTGTATCATCTGGAACATTTCAAAGCGCCTTTAGACAAATCCATTAACTAACATTTAAGAAAACATATCTACGAATTGTTAGCAGTCACGTTTGGGAGAAGTGGCGTCATCTAACACTGACTTCAGAGAGGATTATTTAACAAGTTGCTGTACACTTCGCAGTTATGCAAGTTGTGCACAGTACTTTACTCAGATACCATGATAGGTACTATTAATTTGACCCTAAGCCCCAGATAAGGCAAAATTTTTTTACCAAACTAAACGTGTTAAATTCATTGCGATTGGTTTATGCTTTTAAATGCCATTCCTATAACTCCTTACTACACGGACTTGACTGTGCACGTTAATGTTAACATTTTAGTCCAGTGACAGTTAGGAATTTCTTAGGACTAAAAGTTAACAGCTGGCTTATTATTGTAACTCGCTTAAAATTTGTCCATGTCGTTTAATCCGGTAAAGGAATTCATCAATGTGACACACTACGAAATTATTTAATGGAATAAATTATAGTGGAGGACTGATGAAACGGTGGCGACAGTAAACAGTTTAGCGGCGGCGGCCAGCGTCTAAAAATTTGTGTAAGTCTACACTGTTGATTCCATTCATAAGCTCAGCATTTCGTTTCTTGAAAGCGCTACTGTCAAAGCCGTAGGCGGAAATTCGGTTGGATATGTCTGCCAGTACCTGAAATTTAAATAAGAAATTTACAAAGCCATGAGATTTTGGCTTAGCCTTAATCGGATTTAGGGTTTTACAATTAAATATATTTATTTAAGATTAGACATTTGGCCCAGTTATCACTATCATTGTCATTGTCATTATTTTGGTCATTGTTGTTGTCATTGTCATTAGTCTTGTCATTATCATTGTCATTGTCATTGTAATTATCATTACTATTGTCATGGTCAATGTAACTGTCAATGTCATTGATATTGACATTGACATGGGCATCATCGTTAACTTTCCATTGTCTTTCTATTGTCATTGTCATTGTCAGTGATTGTCAGTGCCACTGTCTTTGTCAGCTATTAATATTTGCATTGACATTGCTATTGGTATTAGAGATTGACACTGACATTATCATGAACTATCTTCGTCGTTGTAATAATCATTGCCATTTCTACTGGCATAAAATTTACATTGACGCTGACAGTGACATTGGTATCGGCATTGACATCGATGTTGATATTGACGCAGATATTGACATTGACACTGACAAGAACACTAGCATCAGCATTAATAGTGCATTATCAAAGTCGTTGAAATTATTATTGTCCTTTAAGGGGCTCTGTTTGTCGGTCGGCCGGTCGGGTGTCGGTGTTTTTTTGTTTTGCTGGTTTTTGTGTGTTGTTTGTTTTTTTTTTTTTTTTTTTTTTGTGGGTGGTGTTTTTTTTTTTTTTTTTTTTTTTTTTTTTTTTTTTTTTTTTGTTTTTTTTTTTTTTTTTTTTTTTGTTTTTTTTCTTTTGTTTTTTTGGGTTTTTTTTTTTTTTTTGTGTTTTTTTGTGTTTTTCTTAAGAGGTTTTTTTTTTATTTTTTCTATTGTAATCTTTTGTCAATAATTAATATACATTTACATTTGAAATTTTTGTAAAATCCATAAGCATAAGTTCAAAAATCAATATCAATTGGCCAGCTTGTGAAGTACATGTAAGTTTTTACGCAATTTTTTGTGAGACGTCCATATATTTTTGTTTTTTTTTTTTTTTGTTCTTCCAGGCCTGTGGGTCAAATACAGAAAAATCAAAAATAAAGGTTCTCCGTTTTTCTTTAGATTTCAAAATCCCAAGCTTCTAGATTTTTAACAATTTATCATTATTGCTTTGTGAGTACTTTACAGTTGTACGCACAGTTTCACCAAGTTCAAACAGGTGTTTGACTCCTGTCACAACCACTCAAGCAATTTGTTGGTTTTGCAATTGTGTTGATTTTTATTTTTTTTTATAAATAGGGAAATGTGAAAAAATGCGTTTTTGCACCCCAAATTTTGTGTGCATTAAACTTGAGCATATGTGCTTTTAGTCTATGAAAACAATTTAAACAAAAAGTTTTATAATTGTGACGAAATCTATCGAATCTCGTCGGTTTTTGAGGGGTTTGTTTTTTTTCCCTTTAATTAATTTTTGGAGTGAAAAAGTTTTCAAAAGTCATTGTTTCCAGTTTGCTACTTCACTGCGATGCCTTGCACGCTACATTTGCAATTTTGTTTTTTTTTTGCCCCCCCCCCCGCGCTTTTTCCCTTTCCGGCGGGTGGGGTTCCTTGAAATGACCTGAAACTTGACAAAATTATTTGCCTTGAAACATATTTTTAGAATATATAAAGAACAATGACTTATCTTTCACTGAAAAAGTTTTATAGTCGCGCAAAATCGACTGCTTTCGCGACACTACCCCCTTAAGTCATTGTTGATGTCATTACCATTGACAATGACTTTCAACTTGACGTTGACATTAATATCGACATCAGCAATGTCATTGTCATTGTTATGCCATTGTGTATGTCATTACTATTGACAATGATCTTCATCTTGACATTGACTTTAACATTGACATCGACATTGTCAAGGTAATTGTCATTGTTGTCATTGCATTCTCATGCCATTGTCAGTGTCATTACAGTGACAATTACCTTTACCTTGACATTAACATTAACATTGACATCAATAATGTGATTGTCAGTGTCACGGTCATTGTCATTGTCCTTGTTTTTGGTATCTATCATTTCTGACCTGTCGTTCGAGAGGTGTGAGCGGCAGGGATGGCGCTGAATAGGCTGCGGCAACCAATAGAAGCGCGAGGAGACCCGAATAAATTTTGCTGTGCATCTCAATTTCTTAATGCCTGAAAAAGCTATATAGTAAAAATAATTTGCTAACTGTTTCAGTCTAAACCAGTCAGCCAGTTTAGTGTTATGAGCGAACTGAAAGAATGTAACGCAAATGTTTATGGGCGTGCATGTTAAGTATGTTTAGTTGAACTAAAAAGCAGCTGATTTTTAAACAGCCTAAAGCTTTTGGAAAGAGTTTATTTGTTGAGTAGTAAACTTTAGTAGTTGTGTTTATTTGTCTGTAAGTAAACTTTCTAATTAAAAAGTCAAAATATATGGTTGGTTCAGCTTACTCTATTTACGCTATATGTCTTTAACTTTAACAGTAAGTCAAACTGAATGAAGTAAAAAGATAAGAATGAAAAAAATGATGTTGCAGATTTAGTAAATATAAATGAAATTTCAGAGTTAATTTCGCCCATAATGATAGTGGCTATGTTACCCAAGGACAAGAAATGCGCTGGTAATGTGATTACGACGAGTTTGCTGGTTTTTATCAGGCGATTGACAGCGGTGTTAAAGTTGGTTTATCAAATGAAGGGATCAGCATTTCTTTACTTGAGTCGTCAGCAGATGAAAATAGACTTAATAAACGTGAACAAGAAATGTGTATAAGCCGTGACAATCATTAGAAAATGTACAACTGTTAGCTCACTGCGTTTAACTCACGGCAGTTACACGAAAATATTTTTAGAAAATAAGAACAGTATTTAATTCATTTTCAAATTAATTTAATTCAATTCCAGTCACGGAATTCTAAATTACATGTCCATGATCAAGTTTTCAAAGTTAAATCCCAATTACAAGTCTTAAAAAATAAGGTAACCTCTACGTAACCTCCTTTAAAAACCAGTAATGGTATAAATAGTGTAAAACAGTTACCACAGTTGTGTTCAGACTTCAGACAGTAATAGATGCAAACGCTAAGGTGTAATTTAATTCATATAAGTAGCTTTTCTTTGAGTATCGTGATAAATGTTGTCTATTATGAAGAAACAGCTTAAGGAAAGAGTTATTTAGCTTGAAAAAGCCAAAGGAGCATGTTGTATAAAATCAAAATAAATAAAGTACTAAAAAGTTCTAGGTTCTGAGTTTGAAAAACATGTATTTTCCAAAAAAGTACGATTTTCAGATGTCCACATTCGATTTCGATTTCACGTGCTCTATTTTGTGCTAAATGTTAAAGTCTAGCACGTTTCGTTAAAATTTTTGCACAGTTGACATTATATCTAGTTATACTATGCTTTTTAACTTTTGTAAAATAAATTTAAAAAAGCATAAAACTACAAAAAAATTTATAATACTGTTATTTCTCGAACGGAGATGGAATGGGTTGAATCGAGATTTAGGAAAAAGTTCTATTGTGTAGCTATGTAACATAAGATTTCTGTTAAAACAAACGTTCACAAAACTCAAAGCTGGAATTCACTGTAAAACCGAAAATACAAGTCATGATATACGAAAGAATTGGACCTGGCATTCTTAAGTAGTAGTTTTTAGTCAGTAAAACAAACTACTTTAACTGACAAACAAGCTTGTAAAAATAAAAGATGAAAACAAAGAATCAGAAACATATTTAAGATAAGATCTCGTGTTTTTTACGAGTAACTTTGTAGTCGAGCGTGGTAAAATATATATAAAACTGAAATTAAAAACGTATAAATTTAAATTTAAAAGATTTTAAATATTCCATCAAGATGTTTAATTGCTTCGAATAATTTTTTTTTAAATTTACTCAGTCACGTGGCGCATGAAAGAATAATATCAACACATACAAGCATGTACCTATTACATATTAAGCTTAATTTGACGAACTATAAGCTTGTGTATATTTTGTAACATTGTGACATTATTTTACAAAAACATTATTGCCATCAATTATCGTTTACGAGCTGTTGATATTGTGGCAAACTAAGCTGCTACAATAAAATTTATCTGTGTTATCCTATTTGTTAATACGAATTTTAATGGAATAAGTTTTGATATTTGATATATCAATTAGGAATAAGAGCTTTTAACAGACAGATAGCTACACATTCGTCAAATTATCGCAAATGTTATTGTTTTTGTTGTGTGGCTTGACAATAAACCGACAGCGAAAAGGATAAGGAAATCTGAAAAAACTGTAAAACCCGTTTACACAGGTTTTTAAAGAGACATAAACAACGACAAAAACAAGTTTAAATCTGATGTGAAATCTATAACTCTTAATCGGACCGTTGCGATTTTCTGCAGTAGATCTCTATTTTTTTACATAAATTTGCCATGTTTTGATGTTTTCAGATTGCATAGGAACAAAATTTATAAAGACAAGCTGCCAAAATCAAAGTTTGAGGTGAAACCCGGACGTCATGGGCTTTTTTTTAAGAATTTTCCGCAACAGAAAAATTAATGTAATTTGTCAATTCCAAGTACAAGCTAGACATAGGTGTCTGATTTTGAAACATGATGCACCAATAGACTAATATAATTGCTTATGAAACCAAACATGATTTGCTGTATTAAATAATTTTGACCAGAATGTGCCAAATCGTGCAAATTTGCCTCAAATTTAAGATTAGGTTAGCAAGTACCCGTTAAATCTATTATTGAATTGCGCCTAAATTTAAGTAGAACTGTAATTGTGATTCTATAGAATCCACGTAGAATTTTAGTTAAAATGTTTTATTCCATTGAAATATAACGTTTATATCCGGTTCATGCTTGTATTTGAAAACATAAGAACAGAAAAAAAAATGACAAATTTCTTGCGTATGACCTGTATTTGACCTTA
This sequence comes from Trissonchulus sp. WLG1_4, assembly GCA_030248245.1. Lineage (NCBI taxonomy): Eukaryota > Metazoa > Nematoda > Enoplea > Enoplida > Ironidae > Trissonchulus > Trissonchulus sp. WLG1_4. The sequence goes on along the minus strand of JASANF010002656.1, from coordinate 56,424 downwards.
ACTTTTTTTATGTAAAAATGTGGATCTTTTATGAGTTTAGGTTTCTTTGATTTGTGTAAGGAAAAACGACGGTGGTAAAGGCAGGGACGAGGATGAACCAGGCTTTAGACTTAGCATACGGTTAAAAACCACTGGTTGACTACTGGCCAATGGGTCTTGCAGAATTTGGTCTAAATGTTGTGAATAGTTAAAATATTTTCTCTGAAACTTGGATGGTCTAAGCACATCAGTCATTCACAGTCAACGAAACTAAAGCCAGATGGTGAATGCAGGAAGAAGGTAACGCAGATAAAAAAGAGTGACTGCTTTATCCGAAAAACGGCGTTGCAGAATAGAGCAATAAAATTTTTTAGCTTTTTAGTGAGGGACGATTTAGAGCTGTTGCTACCAGATGTTTTTTGACGTAAATTTGAATTTTTATGGAACTTGAATGTTTAATTTAATTGCAACTACTTAGATTTACCATATGCTTCCAAACACATACTAGAACTTACATAAGTCTACCATATGCGTTTAATATTTAAAACATATCTTGTGCATGTAGAGAAGATTCCATGTGGTAAACATGACTTTGACAATTTTACACTGTAAGTAGAATACACAAACAGTGAAATTGCATAAAGGCAGTCTTAGCTAAGCGCAGTGTGGACATCGTATAGGTAACTGTATTTCAAGCCATAACTCATAGTTTACAAATTAAAATCACAAGCGTTTTTTGCATTAAGTAGAACAATGTCTTACCTAGAAGTAAGCCATGCATTGAAACTTGACCTTAAAATTTGTCTTTAGATTTTTTCAAAAATACCAGATTGACATTTAGGTATGATCAATTATTTATTTATTACCATAATTGCCAGACTGACATTAAACGGTATTCAGAAAAGACCTCATTGTTGAAAAATATACAGAAATACAGGTTCTACGGCCGAAGTTTTATATCAGGCACTTACAAAAATTCCGGCACCCTTTTTTCCGAACAGTGCCGGTTATGGTATAATAGCCCTGCGGAAATTCACAAGTTTCGAAGGTTTGTGATACAGTAATAGAGTGTTCAAAACCTATAGATTGGGAATAACTTGACAAAAGTCGGTGCACGAAATAACAAAAGATTGAAAAAATCGTGCAGTTGAGCATTGACTATGCTAAAGTTAAGCCAGAAAATCCTTCAAGTCCTAAAAACTACTAAAAGTCAGTAAAAGTAAGTAAGTTTTAGTAAAAAACTAACTGGACATAGTTCAAAACGGCTTTGCAAAGTTCAGACTATGGCCTGGGGACTGCTTTTTTGTCAGCATTTTGAGGACTAGTCCTTTCAAAGGCATATTTGAGAATTTGAAAAGGGTCCCACGGTTTTGGTGTGAGAGTCAGCAGGTGTTCCTAAAGCTGATTTGGTTTGGGGGCGCTTTTTTTGGAGCTGCAAATAAAGGCGGTTCTAAAAATGTGACGGAGAAACTTTTGAAAAAAATTATTAAATTTAAGCCCAATGAATGAAAAATACAGTCGGTTTTTTGGAAGAGATATTTTTTGGCGAAATTTTGGCATCATTTTTGTGTTATGTTACGCGCACCCCTTTTTGTGACGCAACATAAGATAAAACTGATATAACATTAACCAAGCTATTTAGTGAGAAGGCAGACTTAGGTTATTCAATTAGAAATGAAATCTCCTGCTGGGCTAAAACCTGTTTCGGTTTTCTTTTGGAGTGATCGTTAGCCTCTGTTGTAATTAAGAGGAACCCTTAACCCACACAAACACGAAAAAGAAGGTGCAAAACAAAGTTACACAAAACATTTTTCTTTAATTTAGTAGCAAAGTTTGCTATGATTTAGCGAAATGACTAACATTTTTTGCTGCTGCTTCGAATAATGTTAAAAAATTGCACTGTTCAAAAATAAGTGGAGTACATTACAAAATTGCAAAAACATTTAAGCCAATGATGTCAAAATCATTAATTATTACAGTAAAATTGCAATATTTAATCAAATTCGCGAAAGGTGCTTTACTTTAGATTAGCAACAGTCTACATTTAACAGTCTTTTTGAACAAAAGCAACATTGTAATGACTAAATATGTGACATGGTCTATACTTCGGATATCTGTTGGATTCGAACTTACGACTACGAGGTCTGTTCAAGTTGAACACCGTTTGTGAATCAAGGAAATGGAATGTGCGAAATTATGATTTTTACAAGACAACTGGAACAAAAAAGCTAATTCTTGCTAACATAACGTAACCTAATGTTACATTAGTGCTATAACCCTATTAAGGCGTTTTTTTGTTTTAATTAAAACATCATAGTTCGCATAGAGGCTGTAGTACATAGGAAGCACGCCACTACTTTAAAAAAATGTACTCATTTTTGGATGGAAATGTGTAAAGTCTGACACCACGATTATAAACTTTGGTTTAAATTGTTTAAAAAAAGTTCATGAAGTTTTAAAAATGTTCAAGTTCTAAAAAATTGAAAAAAATCAGTTTAAAAGTGGAAAAAGTTCTTACTTTTGTTGTTTGACAAATAGGCCCTACCATAAGTCAACACTGAGCAGATTAGTCTTTATGAAATCATCTAGAATTTAGTTATACAGTGTTTGGTAGGGGGTTTGTTTTCTTGCGGACAGAATTAAACATTGTGCATAGGCTAGAGTAGAATACAGTAACGGAGTCACATTCCAAGAAAGAACAGTGAAAACGGAAAAGTGCTACTTCTCATAGGACCTCTGAGGCGTTGTAATGTCGTGAGATGCTGCAATACTAGAAAACAACGGAAGGTAAAGTTTGCACAAATAAACAAATGCTTCCGTTGTTGTCTGCTGCTTCCTGTTCTGGTAACTAAGTTAACATTCCAAACTAGTGTAAGAAGTAGGCTATTTGCAATGCACAATCATGTATTGTACTCAAAATAGTGATTAATACGTACATTAGTTGGTGGGGTGGCTATGGTCCGCCGAATGTTGGAACTGTTCAGATAGCAAAGGAATAAACTTATATTTAAATTAAAATTAAATTAAAATTAATTATATTTAATTAAAATTATATTTAAAAAGCTGCACTTAAACGTATGAAGGAATCGGGGTTTTGAAAATAAAAAAGGTTTGACGGCATGCGTTTAGCTACAACGGTCTCATTCTTTGCCAATAAAATTTAAGCGACGCCGCGTCACACACAGACTTGCCTAGCTGAGCATGTAAAAACATAAAAAGGGAACCAAAGGGTTATGAAGTTACTTACACAATTCGACGTATCTTTTCTTCCGAAAAAATAATGGGAGGAATTCACAAAGCGAATTTAACCTAGACCCCGTCTAAGTCTTAGGGCCTTATCCAAAATGGATTTAGCGGATCAGCATTTAGCTAAATGCTATTATTATATATTACTATGTACTCTTGATATTATCAAATTATTTGAACAAATATTATGTTGTGACAAAATTCTATGACAATATTGTAAAAACTTATAATCTGAGTAAATAGCCACGAAAAAGATAAAATAGAAAGGAGGGTTTATTGGCTTGTGCACATACACTAGTTTTACCTTAAGAAGCCAAATAACAGAATTCTTCACCCTACACACAACAAGAAAAACTACACATGGGAGAAGCGCAAAATAGCTTAAATTAATGATAAATTAATTTTTAATGAAGTCACAGCTGTGTTAAAAAACTAAGGCCAATAAAAGCCCACTGAAAGCAGTAGTCGCGTGTTGATGTCTAATTTTAAGCTAATAATTTGCTGAATCAAAATAATTAAAGAATCAAGCTTAAATTATTGCTACACACTCTTTTTTGTCGGCTTGAGGATGGTGGGTGTCGACAAATAAATGTCATAAACTTGTTATTATGTTTTGACCAAATTTGAAGATTGAATTTAAACTAACCAATAATTAACAATTAACAACCAGGCGGAGTTACGCGTTACTGTTCTTGTAGAGATTCACTGTGTATAGTAGCAAGAGTACATAATAAGATTATTATCCTTATTATGTACTCTTGATAGTAGACACTAGACAGACTACATATATATGTAAGGCCAATTTTAACCGGATTAAACGATTCAATAATAGTCTGCAACACGATGCAAAATCGAGCTTATGAATTAAATAATAATATACAATAATAATAAATAATAAATTAAATTACAATTATATAATATATACATAAGTTAAGTTTATAGCTCCATCTGATTTGACATCCTGATTTTCATGTAGTATTCTTAAAAGACGGTGCGTTGTTTTGGTGGGTGGTTGTTTGTGTTTTGTTCCGATGTCGTATCTGTACAATCTATGTTTCTTTAGCAATTGTAATTAATAATATAAATATGGCTCAGGGGCATTTTTCTTGTGTTTTCAGGCATTTATTGAAAATTGTGAGTGGTTTGGAATATTTTAGATAGTTTCGGTTATTCAACAGTTTCAAAGGAGCCGATCTGTCTGACGATACCTCAGAAAGAATCTGAAGCCACTTTAAGACGCAGAATTTAGGTGTTCAAGCTAGACTTGAAGATTGCAAACGTCTCTGCATTTGCAAACGCAAACAGTTGCACAAAAAATATTTGCAAACTAAACTGCATGATTTTTGCGCTGGCTTATGAAATCTTCCGAAACAGATGCGTGAAAAATATGAACCACGATTGAGGCCCATGGTGGAAATTTGTAAGGCTCGATTCCTACTAACAGCCGTATGTCCGATCAGCCTGCAGAATGACGTCATTAACAGCCTAGTGCAGTAGATCAGCCAGCGCATGTGACGTAGTTATTTCGTCGTTTTGTCGGCTGAACGGACATACGGCTGTAAGTATGAATTGAGCCTACCTAAGTCGTTTGAAGGTCACAAAGTTCAAATACCTTAAAATACGTTACGCACACATTATACCTACTTTTATCAAGTAGATATAAACAATGCAAGACTGCAATAAAGTTTTGGTTAGGAGTAACTTAAACCGATTTAGCTCACGCGTAAAACCCTTAAATCGTTTAAGTGCTCTGTACCAATGAAGTTTAGTGCAGTATACGCTTAAGGTGCAATTGAAAAACGAACTTTCCCTCACTGAACTTTAAATTTTTTCCAAATTTCTATAACAATGCGCTAAACTTTTGCTCATGTAATTCTACTTATAACTTCAGTCTATTTTAACTTTAATAATTAATTATTTTCTTTTTTGTCACGCCCATAAGGTGTTCGGGCACTGGTTGGTGCTCAGATTCACCTCTTCCTTGTGTTGAAGTTATACCAGGCTGCGAGTAATAACTTCAATACAAGAGTATTCCTAAGCTACCGAATGGGGGGAGTTAATGTTTGTTACTTACTATATACATAGTATTAGGGGTATTTAAGGATAAATTTAGGGCGAGCTTTGAGACCTGACTTCTGATCCCGCTAGCGTGGTTACCGCAAGCGGGGTACAGTCGTGAGTGTCCCAGTTCAATATTTTAATAAAATATTTTATTTTGTTGTAGGTAGTAGTTTGCCGCTCTAGTCGTAGTGCTGGTAGTTGCTGCTGCTGTAATCGTTGTAGTCGTTGGAGCGGTAGTATGTAGTTGGTAGATAGATGTTGCTGCTGCTTTAGTCGTTGTAATGGTAGTAGTTGATGGTAGTTTCTACTGCTTCCGTCGTTGCAGTGGTAGTAGTTGTTATATTAGTTGCTGCTTTAGCCGTTGTAGTGGTAGTAGGTGGTTATAGGTGCTGCTGCTTTAGTAAGTAATAGTAGTAGTAGTTGTGACTCCAGAAACAGCAGCAGTCGCAGCTCCAGTAACAGCAGTAGTAGTACCAGTGATAATTGCATTAGTGCAGCAGTCGTTGTCGTCGGCATAGCTCTAGCAGCAGCAATCAGCAGCAGTAGTAGTAGTGGTCGTAGCTGCTGCAGCAGAAGTAGTAGTACCAGTTTTGGCTGAGGTAGTAGTTATAGTCGTTGCTGTAGTAGCAGCAGCAGCAGTGCCAGTAGTAGCTGTCGTAGTAGTAGTAGTAGTAGTAGTAGTAGTCGTAGCTCCTGCAACAGCAGCAGTAGTGGTAGTGGTAGTCGTCGTCGTAGCTGTAGCAACAGCAACAGTCGTTACAGCAGCAGCAGTAGTCGTGCCAGTGGTTGTTGGAGCAGCAGTTGAAGGAGCAGTAGTTATGGCTGTTGTTGTTGTTGTTGTTTTTGTTGTGGTTGCTGTTGTTACAGTCCATTTCAAATGAAAATGCCTCCGACGCGTCGGCCGACGCCAAAATTTCCGACGCGTCGGATGACGTCATATTTGTTTCTGTCGTTTTTAAATCTCGTTCCCGACCCCCCTTTTCTATGTTTGCATCTAAATTTTATCGAGTTTCATTTAGCGTCGGATGATGATAAAACTTTTCCTAGCGAGGCCAGCAAGCTTGGCGTCGGGTGATATAATCAGGACGCGTCGGATGATGTCACCCGACGCGTCCAATGATGCAATCCGACGCGTCGGGTGATGTCATCCGACGCGTCGGGTGATGTGATCCGACGCGTCTGGCGTCGGAATTCGGACGTCAAGAGGCATTTTCATTTGAAACTGACTGTATTGTAGTTGTTGGTGTTGAAAGAAAGTGACTCAGCAACACTACATCTTAAACCAGTTATCAATTCGAAGTACCTACAGACAGACACACATTTTCTTTACTTAGTGAACGCAAAAAAACTTGAAATTTCGCCCTGAACCGAAACGTGTACCTTGCGGACAAAGTTTCCTGCCCTGGCCTTCTTGACTCGGCTCTGCTTGAGCTAACATGTGTCCGACTGCGACTCTACTGTGCATAGATCTTATTTACAAAGTAAGAGTTTAACCATACCTTGGCTGATTTGCAACTGTGTTCGTTCGTTACCTAATCACTTGAGTTTGTCTGTATGGAAACATACCAAGTTTTTACGCGGCGGCCTCAGCCGCCGCGTATACACAACATTAGGGCAGTGTCTGTAACGAAGAAAAATCTCAGGTCCTGCCTCTAGTGTTGTTGTAGCTTGTGCACATGCACATTCACATCAGCCTTGTGCAATCAGCGAGAAACCGGTTTCGCTCAGCGCTGATTATTATTGATTATTGTTGATAGTATGATTATGCACATTTCGACTGTTGGCAGTCACAATGAACTTCAACTGAGCGGCGTGGCTTGGGGTGATACCACATAACTGTGACCAATGCCAAAAGTTTAGCCCCACAAAATCGAGAAAGTTTACAAAAATTGAAAGACTAGCATAAAAAAATTATTTTCATTAAAGACTGACCAAAACTCCTAATGAAGCGTTTATGTGCTTAATATAAGTACAAAGTCAATTTTCTGATTAGCATAAAATGTTTGAGATTTACACATATCAAGTTCATTGTCTCGTTCATGCGTAGTCACTCTGAGACTGTTCTTGATAGTCTTGGTGAGAATGTAATCAATCTATTCATGTATTTCTGCTCGCTTTTAAATAATTTGAAAGTGCAAAACGTGACAAAGCTGAAATAGTTGAAGTCTTAGTACGTACTATGTATTATGTAAGTAAGTACGTATCTGTACTTGAGGCAGTAGTGGAAGTGAAACCTAGTGCAATTGCGTCATATAACTGAGTATCGTGAGATTCCGGTTTGAATGCTCATTCGCTACCATGAGGCATGAAATACGGTCTATAAACGGCCGAACGTAATATTTCATAAGCGGGTTTTTGTCTGAACCACCTCGGAAGAAGACAAATTCCTTCTTTACATAGTTTCACTTTGAAAAATGCCGCGTTATTGTTCATTGAACAGTAAGCTATTTGAAATTACTTTTGACTTTATACACAGTTTAATGTATTTAAGTCATCTTTACAAAGTATGTTTGATATAAAAACTGGCTACTCGGAAGACGTACTTGTTAAGTAGCTAGTAGTTCACCAAGTCGTCGTTGATCTAGTCTTTGGGATACCAATGGAAATTGCTACCAATTTTTGTGAATCCTAGGCGTCGGCTTTATAGCAAATTTGAATTCAGCGATGAACTTTTTTGGCAAATCTCCTTTTTATATCCAATATCGAACAACCGGGAAAGTATAGTTGCTCAGTTCGTTCAGGAAAAGTGTATCTTGTTTTTGGAACTTTCTGCAATTGAAAATTTGATTCTAAAATTCACTAAATTTCATATATGTATATATATATATATATATATATAACATTTATTTAACATGCACAGTAACTATTATACAAAGATTTATTTTTATCCAAAAAAAATTAACTAAAAGTATCAATTTTCTTAGGTTCATACATTTACATACAGTATCTCTTTAACACAAATTATCTTTATTGCATGATTTATCAAATTTTTAATTCACTGAATAAAAGCTGCTTAAACCTAAGTTATGCAAACGATTTGCTAAACTAATTTATCACAACTTTTGACTATAAACCTGAAACCTGAACCTAAACACAAATTATTTCAAACTTAGCCCAAAATCCTTGTTCATATGTGTCGTAATAATCAGCCCAGTTTCTATAGTAGTCGATCAAAACTCCATGAACTCTAATTATTTTCTATTATTTAGACGAAAATAATATAATTTAATATTATGAGACATAATAGAGATATATAATAATGAGATAATTATTACTATGTTTATTTACTATGTTTTAAAAAACCATCTTAAATATAGTGATAACTATATAATAGGGGCACGTGGCTTTGGAAGCGCTGGTCTTGATGTTGTAAACATGAAATAAGCTTACATTATGATGGACGTGACCAGGTTCTCTGGTTCCAGGTCAATAAAGTTGGAGTTATTTTATTGTCAAAACTAATATTACGTTTTTTGGTCCATAAGCCAACAAAAAACTTACAGTTTTTATGATGTCAAATGAAAGCCGTTTTTGTATCTCACCTGACGCCAAAAACTAGAACTGTTTAACATTTAGCTAAAAAAAGTTATGGCGGAAATAGTTTTTACGTAAACTTTGTATTTTTCTAAACTATCACGCAACGTGCGTGTTACCATTGATATAACCAAGAGTGCAATACAACAAAGGAAATGTTTTCATGACGTCACACATACAACTGTGATCCTTACACAAAACAGGCTTTACTTCATCAGTGACCACCGAGCCGGCGATATGAGTCTAAATCTGAAAATTATTTTAATCTTAAATTTTATTTTGCATTTTTGGGTATATAAGTCAGCGTTAACGTATAGCTATTTTGTTACCAAATAAAAACCCATGGTCTGCTCTATCTAACGGTGAAGACTAAAAGTTATAGCCTAAAGTCCTTTTTAGAAAACATTTTGTTCTAAAAAATTCCTCCGCGACTACTCACATCATATACGTATTGACCAAAAGTTCGGAAAAATTGAAACAGTTATAACATGCTTCAACGTTGACTAAGAAACATGAAACTGACGGCATTCTATTCAGAATTACAGGGGCTTTTGAATGACATCTTACTTGACATTGACGGACGCAACGTTCGATCAGCGCTGACTATTAATTAATCCTTAACATTGGTTGCATTTTACGTCATCGTGCGACCTATCAATCGATAGCTCTTGACAAATGCTAGCATTTAAAAAATATTTCACGTCAATGCCACAACCATATAAAAAGTTATGGCTCCTGGAATTTTTCCCTTTGGTTGACTATCTGTAATCCCCTCATATGCGATCAAATCGCATTGGAAGTCAACTTCAACTTAAATTTGAAAATTTTTCAAAATAAATTTTAACGTTAAACTTTGCGCGACCTCAAGTTGTAGATTTAGTCTATCTAGTCTAAACTAGACGCACTAGTCTTGTAATAATGATTATTATAATGATATATAATAATTATTTAGAGATGATATAATGAGATATGACTGACTGCTGCAACCATAAAGATAGTCTACACCACGGATTTTGTTGTCTACAGTTTTTCTTCCAATGATTCTCTAATATAGCGGTCTTTTGATACTTCCGTTTTCCAGCGGCCTTGTTTCTTTACTAGTCGATCGTGAATTCCTTTTGATGCTGCGGTGGTGGCGCCTCCGGTTCTGAATGAGTGGAGGCCGAACTTTAACGGATCAAGTCCAGCTTTTTTCAGGGCGTACTTGAAAATTTCCCTTACACATGCGTCTTTTAGTGGGTACTTAAATCTAGGATAGTAGGTGCTTGAGAACTTGCGGAAGGCTAAGTTAGTAAGAATATGATTGCCGAGTGAGCAGTTATAACAGTTTAGCCATTGGAAGTAATGGTGTATTAGACTATAGGGACAAATTTTGCCTTGTGATTACTAATGTAGACGGTATTTCCTTGCCAGAGTTGTTCAGTTTTTGGTGCACTCAATATATTCAGTGTGGACTGTGACATTACGACGCTTCAGGAACAGAGTTTCTGATATTCTCATGAAACCGCTAAAACACAGCGAAATTAAAGCGAGAAAGCGCAGGTGTAGCATATTGGTTTAATCGCGTGCTGTCACTAGTGTACAGAACACGTCTGATGTAATGGGCTGATGAAACTGTTTTTAGGTTGCAGTTCTTTTGAGCGTAAAATACCCTTCAGAACAAACATAGCTGGAGCTGTGACACAAGAGTTAGGATAGCCAGCTAAATCGTGAGCCCAGCCGATCGCGGTGACTGACGCGCTCGCAACCGATAATGATTTTTTGGCATCTGCCATTGAAGATAGGCTGCAACTGATGATGAAGAAGCAGGCAAGGCTACCAAGTTATTGGACTGACTCAACGTTGCAACGAGTCAACGTCAAGGATTGCTACGATGTTTGCAATTTTTTCTATTTCAAAGACTCAGTTGAGACAATCGAGCAAAGTTGTGAAAAACTACCAAAAGCGGAACGCTGCTTTGTTCATTGTGGTCCAGGTTGGCTAACCGAACTGCAAAAAGTAGAATATAAGGTCAGAAAACTGGCTTGTGACTACAACGTGTTTCTCGGGGGTTGCGATGGTCAATGTCCTCCGCCAATGTTCGATGAAATTCGCCTAAAACTATGCTTTCAGGTAATCGTCAGATAATTTTAGTTTAGTTTTAGTTATAGTTCTGGTACAAACAATATTTTTAAATAAGTTTTAGTTATGGTTTTGGCAAACCCTTACAGTCAATTAAAATTTAGTTATAAAAGAAGAAAAAGATATTTACTCACCGAAAGCAGACGTATTATATGATACAAAGACAAAGAAAACAAATTTTTACACAAAAATAACAAAAAAGACACAACAAGAAAAAGACAAGGTATGTATGTTTGCCAATAAAATTGCATAAAATTTAGACAAAATGGTGAGCGTAAGGATACAGTTTTGGTAGAAGGCGTATTTTAGTTTAGTTTTAGTTATAGTTATGAGCAAGGACAAATGCAGGATTCATAAAATGTTTCAGGATTGCGCGAGTCGTCCCACCGTGAGTGGCATGAAGGCTTGTCTGCAGTACCAAACAGATGCAGCCTGCTACCTAGCTTGTGTGGCGAAGCCCGACAAACATGTCTAGCATCTCTGATTGGTTTGCGACACGCTGGGCATAGACTAGCCTAAGACGTGTGCACCAATAGTGTGCCGGACATTCATGGGTTCGCAAACCTATGAGTCAGAGTGTGCCTGGCGTTGTTTCGAGGCAGTCAAGGGGGGTTTCACTAGAGAATCACCTTCTGCCGTTGCAGCCAAACAGTGCAGTCGTTATGGCAAGTTTTGCAAATGTGTGGTCAAAAAGAAGCAATGTGGTGCCCAGGTTAGAGATTTTTATGATGCGTTCTACAAGGTAGAATCAGTGCGTTCTCATATTTAAGAGAATTGAATACATACACATTGACTGATCTTTGGAAAATAAAAAAATTGAAATATTGTAACATGACTTCTGACTTGTCAAATCGTCTCCAATTTGTTACTACGTACATATCTTAGGGCCAAAAAAGATCTTGCAGGGTACCTGATCGGGCACTGCAGTGTGCCAAAGCAGGCACGTACCCAAACTGAGAATGAGCACCAGCCGCACCCGAATGAGACCCTTTTTCAAAGCCATCAGCCAAACAGATTGGAGCTGCCTTTCAGCTACGCCCACAACGTGTGATTACTGTAGCTTGCTTGTACCTAGGCGTAATCAAATCTGATTGGCTGATGTTTTTGTTAAAAGGGTTTCGTTTGGGGTCGTTCTAAATTTATAACGGCACCGTTTGGGTAGCCCGTTTTGGAGCTATTTGGGACTTTTTTTAACCGTGAATGCGCAAGAGCAACGCATCAACCGCGCTGCTAAGCTGGCCAATGGGAAGAGTGCTGTAACAACTCTTGCGGAGTTTTAGCTCTATTTACAATCAGTTTCAAATGAAAACTCTTCTAGGAAGTGTTTGTGACAGGCCGGAATTTTCGGCCGGACCGACAGTCGCCGGCCGGCCGGGAAAAGCCGGCCCGCCGGCCGGCTGCCTTCTGCGGGCGGGCCGGCCGGTTAGAAACACTGACCGGTCAGCCAGATTCGATCACTGACAAAATTAGGCCGGCATAACAATCTAGCAGGCTAAGTGAAGTCAAATGACACTCTGGATCTGCATTTTGTGGGCGGTTTTATTAAAAATTACAACTAGACTGAAATTGATTTCAGATTTTCAATTCGACACTCCCTGATAAACTCATTAAACTCATATTTGCATACTAAGTTTGTAAAAAAATGACCATAATCCAAGGTATTCAGTCCGTAACTTTTGTGCAACAACAGAAATGAAGTTAATTAATATTGAAATAGCTATTTGATGTAGTAGTTTAGACTTCCACCCAAAAACTGTCAAATAGAACAGTTGGAAAGCTGCTAAAAGCGGTATAGAATGTTATAATTGTGGTTTGCTTGCGTTAAGGCTTTCATACTTTGATTAATTATTTGCAGGCTGATTCAATCTTACGCTAGCATTTATCGCCAAATTTATGTAAAATTACTCTCTTACTTAATAATGTTTAAGATCATATAATAATTTATTCAATAGATTTTCTGCATTTGTTTTGGCTAAGTTATTTTTTGTTTTATTTTATCAGATTTGATTTTTTCAAATAATAGGGCGACTGTGTAGGGTTGGTATGTTATGGCAGCAACTTCAAATGATATGCAATTAATAAAATCAATTAAAAACTCTTACGAAATATTGCCTGATTTGTTATGCAGATCGTACATTTTTTAAACTATTGTTTCAGCTGAGTTGAGATTTGAAACCTGAAGTACAGCAAGTCTTTGGGCCAATTCCTAAAATGGATTAAACGGATTAGATTAAAATTTGTTAGCCTAATAACATCTCGAATCGATGTTGAGGTGGACTTATGAAATTTTGTGTAGAAGCGGGAGGTGCGATAAATAATTGCTATGTGAAATTTTGTATAAATTCATAAACGATGTCATGAGTTATTGGCAAAACAAATTTTAATCTAATCCGTTTAATCCACTTTAGGAATTGTCCCTCTGTTTTCTGATAATTTTGCTGGCACTTCTTATTTTAGTATGTAAGTTCACCTCAAACATGTCATGAACTCTTTGTAATCTTATCAGAAATCGTCTTCCGGCCAGACAATTTTTCTCTTATTCCTCCACCTGTTAAATTCCTTGTCTTTTTCTTTTTCCTGCCACCGTTCATTTGTCTGCGAGTTATTGTTTCAGCTCTCAGTCACATGCGCTGTCTCATAAACTTTAATGGAAGGGGGTGTTTGTGTTGTCTAATCAGGACTTTAATTATTGGCCGCTGTATTAATGGTTTGAGATGTAAGCATTAATCTAGTCAATCACATACATGATGTATGAACATTAGCAATGCATTAGAACATTTACGCTTAACTATCCATTTTTCACCGCCAAAGGTAGTGTCATAGTAGAAGGTGTTACCAGCTGAAATTGCTCATAGGGTGGGATTTACAGAAGGTGATTAACTTAGGGGCTGTTCACAAATTCGGATTAACGGGATTAGATTTACTGAATTAACTACAATAACTCATCATGGAATTTGAGTATCTTTCCAAGAATGTGCACATTTGTGCAATTAGCACTCAGCAGCAACTGTGTCCAATTTCAAAAAGATCTCATCCTTCTGTGTTGAATTATTCCAGTCAAGTCAATTCAGTTAATCTAATCCAGTTAATCCGAATTTGTGAGCAGACGCAGTCTAACTATTGATTTTACATGATTCTACAGGATCTAATGATTCTACATAATTCTACAGGACCTGTTGATCCTATATATGTGATTTTACATTATGTATTGATTCTATATCTACAGATTATACATGATCTACACATGATTCCATACTTTCATATTTTGATAGTTTGACATTCCAATATTTTGATTAGGTCGAAAACATTGCCTTAGTCTAAAGTTAAACAAACCTTTTTCTAAATATTGGCCAGATTGTCATTAATCATTAATTGACTTGATTTTTACGCCTATGGTTGACTGAAGGGGTAATTTTTTTCTTGCGCTTTTCAATGTGCTAGGCTATCCACTAAAAACAGGAGCTAATTGTGCAGTAGGTCGAAACCTTTCATAGTTAACTAAGGGTTAGCTAAGACTGCTCAATGATGATTCTGATTATGTATTTTTGGCTGTTTTTTGTTCGTGTTAAGGCCTATTCACACGAGGGCGCATGAGCGGGCGCATTGCATGGCGTACGCCATGGAGCAAAATGAGCCCCCGTGTGAATAGGTCTCTAGTATCTTGTTGTATATGTCTTTTTCTTTGTGTAATTTTACAGTTTATGCACTGTCTGTATCTTTTGTTCTGATGTTTTGGCCTTTACCTCCTTATATTTTTTTAAATTATTTACATTAATCATTAAATTAACTTAGACTAAATTAGACTTAACTAAATTAGCTCAATTGTATTTTTTATTTAGCGTTTTGATGTATTAATACTAGAGATCGGTCGCTAAGCCAAGTGTCGGCCCCGGGCCGGCCCGGGGCCGCCACCATTTTCACCGGGCCCGGCATCGGCCCCCACCGGCCCCGGGCCGCGTGGCGGCGGGCCGGCCCCGGGCCGGCCCGGGGCCGTTGCAGTCGGCCCGGGGCCGGCCCGGTCGGCCCGGGGCCGGCCTGGTCGGCCCGGTCGGCCCGGTCGGCCCGGTCGGCCCGGTCGGCCCGGTCGGCCCGGCCGGCCCGGCCGGCCCGGTCGGCCTGGTCGGCCCGGCCGGCCCGGTCAGCCCCAGCCGGCCCGCTGTTTCCCGGGAATCGGCCCGGGACCGGCCGGTCGGCCCGGAGGGCCCTGGTTGGCTTGATCAGTAATAAAGACTGCTGAAGTCCAAGAACGACTGTAGCACACTAATAACTTCATACAACTGTAACTTTTTGCATTACAGACACAAAGCTGCCTCAAGTAGCAGTGTTATTCCCCAGCTGTTGCTTTGATAAGATAGGTAGCGCGAGCTCTCGGACCTTACATTCTATGTAGCTGTAGAATGAATCAATGAATAGCAGACGCCGAACGAAAAACTGAAAAACCGCTAAAAAACTGAAACTTGTATCAGTTTTGTTGTAAGTGGGGTGCAGTGTGCACCCCACCAAATAAATCAATAAACTTAAGTCTCAGCTTAGGCGTTTACAAAAAGCTTCAACTGCATTGTTGCAGCGCACTTGAGTTAATTTACAAAGTTAAGCCGGAGATACATAAGTATAGTCCGCCGTTGGTTTTAGTTCCCGTTCTGCTTGCTGATGTGCTGTTGCGTCACTTCCTTTTAAATACATTTATATTAAACTAAAGACAAAACTCGCTAGTTGCCGTGAAGACCAGTTGCTCTACGGGGGTTTGTTTGTGACGTCCATTCTGTATGTATATATAACTTAATTTGATTGGTTCGAGGCTGAAGCTCCACCCCGCGGCCCGGTCGGCCCGGTCGGCCCCGGGCCGACCCGCTGCCACGCGGCCCCGGGCCGACCCGCTGCCACGCGGCCCCGGGCCGACCCGCTGCCACGCGGCCCCGGGCCGACCCGCTGCCACGCGGCCCCGGGCCGACCCGCTGCCACGCGGCCCCGGGCCGACCCGGTGCCACGCGGCCCCGGGCCGGTGGCGGGCCGCGGGCCGCAGTGCAGCCGGGCCGCACCGGGGCCGGGCCGTCAGACTGAGCGTCGGCCCGGGGCCGGCCCGGCCCGGTCGGCCCGGTCGGTTCGCGGCCCGCCACCGGCCCCGGCCGATCTCTAATTAATACCACTGTTTTTATGTTTTTATAAAAAAAGTATTTGTACATGTCGTTTACTCATTGTCATTTTTGTTGAATAGAGCAATACCATATTCTAAAGAGTCCTTTTGTTTTAAACAAACTAAAACCTGATAAATCTGCAATTTGGTGGCAGGAATTGTACATAGCGTCTTTTTTCTTTTTTTTCTTTTTCATTGTTTTTGCGAGTTTTGGTGAAAATAATAATTTAAATTGTGACCAAAAAATGCTAAAAATGCCCGTAAACCTGATGAATATTGAAACTTTATTAAGTTCGCACACTGTGCTTAATCACAACACATCCATTTGTGACTATTCATTTTTAAATACTTTCTATTGGTGAAAATACCATCAAGAGTGCTTTCGATTGGTGTATGTATACAATATGGGGTTAACTACGACCAGTAACCCGCGACCCAACTCGCGCCGTAAAACCCGACCCGCGACCCACTTTGACCCACCACTCCATAGACATACCCTACCAGTTTTAATAATGTTTTAATAATGTAGTAATTAATTGTTTTAGCATGTTGCCCATGTATAATTTCAATTTGCAAAGTGCACATGTGTACCTATGTTACATCGTTTTCACTGCTACATATGTACCTTAAACGAATTGTACTATTACACGGTACTCAAATTTCTCTAAAGTTGGAGGTCGACATAGTGATTTTTTAGGTTTCGCAGGTTGGAAAAAAGTTTGTCGACCCACGCAGCCTAAAGTGGGTACCGGCGGGTCGACCCACGGCTCAAATTTTATCGACCCCACCCAACCCAACCCGCGGGTACCCACGACCCGCGTCCGCCCCTGCCTAAGACAGCTAAAGTTGCTATTAAGCAAGTAATTTCAATAGATATGGACATTTTTGTAAACTTGAAGCAATGTTTTAATCTCACAGGTGAAAATAATATCAAATTTCACATTCATTGATAAACAGAAATATGAAGTAAAATGGCAGCGCTAGAAAATTTCCAAAAGGTTCGAGTAGTCTTTTGTCCATATCATTTTAATCACCATAAAAGAATTGGAGAAGGAAATTTTTGAATAATTGTTTATGGATACTTTGTTGTAATGGTAGCAAAATTTTTACCAGTTTTGTTCTGTAAACCCCATTTATATAAGCAAAAGTATAGAAATATTAATAGTGTCTCACTCTTGTATAGGACTGAGGGCCTATTCCTTTACCGGATTAAACGGACTGGACTTATTTTAGTCCGAGATTTTGGAATGACAAATCGGACGAAACGGACTAAACCAGTTAAAATGAGTCAGCTGCTTCATTTTAGTCGGAGCCCATTCCAAAACTATCGCTAAACTAAACGGAATTAACATGCACGCTTAACATTAGCGTGCATAGTTAAGTCCGTTTAGTCCGATTAAAAAGCTGCGCGCTAGAAGTTAAGTCCGTTTAATCCGGAGGTTTTGGAATGGCATTTCTAAGCTTAATTTTTAAACCGTTTAGTCCGATTATAATTAACCCTTTAATCCGGTAAAGGAACAGGCCACAAGAGTATAGGAATGAAACACAATTATATTCCTAAGCAAGTTTAATTTAATAATAGGGTAAACTTGGCCAATAAGGAACACTAAACCTGCCAACTTAACTGTTACTTATCTTTGTGTTAGCATAGCGTTATGTATAGTCAACCGTCAGAGGTGTTTGCTAGCTCATTTTGTAGCCAAACATTCTCTCTTTCTAGGCATATTACACTTATAAGCCAAAAATTTTATTATCAACATCTATTTTCACTTTAAACAAAGCAAACCTGAGTGTTCAAAAAAAACTGGTAATAAGGAACAGACCTTGGGGTTCGTAAGGAACATTTACAGTAAATAAGGAACATTTTTTGGCTGAAATAAGGAACATAAATCCTATTGAATTATTACTAGAATTTTGCATTTTGGTTTTTAGAATCGAAACATTTGCTCTTCAACCTATGTATTTTGTGAAAAATTTCGATGTGAAACAACTATTATAAATTTTTTACAATTAGCAAAATTTAGTAATTTACAAATATATACATACTTATTAAGAGGACATGCGTAATAAAACTCACAGTGAAAACTAACAACTTATTTTTTCCCAACAAGTTACGAATACAAGACCTAGCAAGAATAATTTAAGAAATCCCCTCCCCCCTTAAATCAAGACATGTCTTGACTCCAGGCCCCCCCCCCCCCCCTCAAATAAAGGAAGTGTCTGGATTTCAGTCAGGCTGTACTTCCCCTTTGTTTCAGCACACAACCAGCTTACCACAGAGTTCATGCTGGTGGTCAGCTGAAACAAGAGGGGGTACCCCCTGAAATTAAGACACTTCCCTGATTTGAAGAAGGTCCCTCCCTGCCTGGAATCAAGTCACGTCTTGAATCGAGGTGGGTACCCCCCTGAAATCAAGGCGTAAAATGGTTATTTCAAACGGGGCATCGTTCCGAACGATTACTTAGAATAGGGAATAGTGTCATACTTTCATAACAGGATAAGGTAAACATAAAAAGAAGAAAAAATTCATGGCCTCGTTGCCCGCTTTTTCGGCCGATATACGCGCGTGACCCGCTTCGCACAGGCCATTTTTCACTGACAACACAAATACACTAACAGCAAACTAAAATAAAGCTAATAGCATGACACAGGAAGTCCAGTGAAATAGCCAACTTTGTATTGGACACAAACTGACTGTTCCTTATTTCCCTGGAAATAACTGTTCCTTATTATCCCCGACGTGTTCCTTAATACCCTTTCACAACAGGAAAATTAGGTGTTTACTTCAACGTGATAAACTGAATTAAAAACAAAATGTTTTTAAAAAAGCTCGATGCTGAACGATAGAGGAGAAATTTTTCTATATTTTGACATCCAAATCATTGCACAAACCTAAAAATTTTGTCTGGAACAAACCTTGAAAAAAACGTAAGTGTATGCACATCTGTAAGACACAAAATTTTTACTCTGACCACCCTGACGTTTTCCAATCAAAAAAGTGAATGTCTGCGTATATATGAACAAATAATGGGTTATTTTAAAGAGCAAATGATAGGCTTTCACGTGATAGCAAATTCGTCTGGTAATATTAAACACGTGACGACACCTGGCCATTAAAAAAAAAGTTGTTCCTTAATACCCTTATGCTCCCGAGTGTTCCTTATTGGCCGAGTTTACCCTAGTTGGTAAAAAATTGGTCGATTCATACTTACAGCCGTATGCCCGTTCAGCCGGCAAGATGACAAAATATTCGCATCCCAATTTGATGTGTTTGCTGACTTAACGGACATACAGCTGTAGGTAAGTATGTATGATTAAAAATTATTCACATCATAATTTGATGTAATTGCTGACTGAACGAACAGTGAACGAGCATACGGCTGTAAGTATGAATCGACAGATAAGATTAGTTTAGCCTTACAGATACAGTTATATAACCGATCAGCCGAACCGATCAGCCGAAAAAACTAACAAAATTACAAATTTACAAAAAACTGACAAAAATACATACCACATGTTGATTATTGTATATGGATTAATAATAGTACTTTAATAATTTGAACATACCTATGGTTGCAAACATAAATTAACCCGGATACAGCCATGCAACTTGTTTATCGCGTTATTGTTTGTTTTTAGAAAAGGATGTAGTTTTGGAAAACATGCTATGATTCAGATTGACGATATTATGCAAGATATGAAAGGAATTGTATTAAGCTACGGTAAGTTGCAACTCTTAACACATTTGAAAACTTTAAAGCAGGGTTTACACGAAGCAATTTTCACGCAATTTCCACGCAATTTTTTTCACGCAATTTTCAAGCAACTTCAGTTGCGTGAAAATTGCTTCGTGTGAACAAGCAAAATTTGAAGCAATTTTCACGCAATTTTCAAGCAATTTTGACGCAACTAAAATTTAGCAGTCGATCTCTGCGCGACTGCCACAAGCAATTTTCACGCAACTACCAATCAAATTTCGGCTGGTAGTCACGTGGATAGCTGAGAGCACAGTTCGGTAGAACAACAAATACATACATTCCAATGCCCCAGTTGTTTTTTACTAACGCACACGCACCTACAAGGGAGTAGCCAGGGGGGAATGGGACGAATTTCCTTCTCCCCCGAAATTTTTCCGACTGAAATTTCACACTAGGGTTCCTGTTTGGTTTTTATAGTGAGGGGCGGAAAAATTATCCGATACGCGTCCAACTAACCGACGTCGATCTAAAAAGTAAAAATTTTATAGTTTGTTAAAAAATAAGCAAATCCGAGCCTTCAAGTTTGCGCGGGGGTTCAAAATAGTGCATTTTGATTGGTAGTTGCGTGAAAATTGCACGCAACCAGTTGCTTGAAAATTGCATGCTCATTGCGTGCAAATTGCTTCGTGTAACGGTGTATTTTCACGCAATTTGCACGTTGCTTGAAAATTGCGTGAAAGCCTAGTTGCGTGAAAGCCTAGTTGCGTGAAAATTGCTTCGTGTAAACCCGCCTTAAGGTCGATGCACACTATCCGCTTGTCGGTTTAGATGCGCGTTGAAAATGACTTTAGTTTTTGTGATTTTCTATATGTAGGAAACGTATGAAGCGATATAACTGCTCATAACTCTGTAAATAGTGTAACTGGAACTAGCGAATTATGAAATAGTACAAATATAATGATTAAATTATACAAATATAAAGCATGGTTGTAGTTAGGATCGATTCATACTACCAAGAGTACATAATAGCGTCTCTCTCTATATAGAAGAGTGAGACGCTATTATGTACTCTTGATACTACAGTAGGGCATACGGACAAACGGCCAAAGGGCACACGGTCAAACCACGTTTCATACGTTTTTGTTTCAGTTGATACTTTTTGGGGTAAACAAACATCGGGACATAAGGACAAAGTTGCGCTTCATACTTTTGAGCTCTTTGTCCGTTTGTCCGTATGCCCTGTAATTTCGTTTCGGCAGTTTATTTGTTGTTTTTGTTTATTTTTTTATTTCAGCGTGTTCCCTTGTGCTGCTGAATGCGGAGGCGTTCGTACCCAAAGTTCTGCTAGCCCACCAGCGTCTCACGAAGGATATTTTGGACGGCTATGACTTCCGTACCAGGCCCGTCACGGACCCACATAAGGCCATCAACATTACCATGAGATTGACATTGTACCAGTTGCTTGATGTGGTAAGAATTAATTAATAAATTCATTAAATAATTAATTAGTTAACTAATTTAATTAGGTTCAGCCAAATAAATAGAGCCTTAGTCAAATATGAATTTATTTGAATGTTCAAACATTTACATATTATTTTGAGAATATCTTGTTTTTTTATTCGTCTTTGTGTATCTCAAGTTTATTTTTATAGTTTTGTGCGAATGTCTGATAAAGTTAAATTTGAAGTTTTTAAACTTTTGAGTTTTAAAAATAAATGTTTTGTCTCTTAAAATACTTATGTAGACTTTCCAATCAATAAGTCTAACAATTATTTTATTTAATAACACTGTAAAAATAATTAATATTTTAGAGCGAAGCTAATCAATTTGTGTCTTTATATTGCTGGATTATTGAAGTAAGTTATTATTTTAATATGTAACCTAAGTGACGTCTCTCTCTACTCTCTCTAGACAGAGATAATAAATCGAGGAATGTGAAGTAAACTGGAATAAAAAAATTAAAACCTAATAACCTAATAAAAATAGAAAAAGTAACTGTATTCAGCCATGTTCAAATAAGAATTATGCAAAACCAGAAAAAAGCAAAACAATAACCCATTAATCACATGTTTTAAATTAAATCTTAAAGCTTGCTAAAAGTCAATTCACACGCTCAGTCCGCAACGTTAATACGATATAACTCTACCTATGTATAATACCCACTTGTAGCTCAATGTTAATCTGGTTAGCTGAACGGACATACGGCTGTAAGTATGAATCGACCCTTTTGACTGCTTTTAGTCTTGGATCGATGAGCTTATAAGCTGGAATCCCCACGACTACGATGGAGAAACGACGGCAGTTTTACGGGCAGAAGATCTGTGGAGGCCTGACACGTATTTGTACAATAAGTAAGATCATTTGCATACCACTTCACTAAAAACTAAAAACAAAAAACAGTTCACT
The DNA here is from genome assembly GCA_030248245.1 of Trissonchulus sp. WLG1_4. Lineage (NCBI taxonomy): Eukaryota > Metazoa > Nematoda > Enoplea > Enoplida > Ironidae > Trissonchulus > Trissonchulus sp. WLG1_4. The sequence continues at coordinate 34,245 of JASANF010002656.1, read as the reverse complement.
AAAAACGCGCCTCAGACTTGTTTGGTGTATATATTCAGTTATCCCTTTAATGCCCAGAGTATCACTGGCTAGACAGCCTCATTCTGACACCTTCTAGTTTTTTGGACATTGCTCGAGCTACGTGCGTCGTAGAGAGATCGCGAAACCACCATTCGATAGAGAAATGAATGGTGAACAAAACATAATCAGTCGATTAAGGGTCTAGGACGCACCGTTTTGGCGTAATAAGCGCTCAAAGTTGAGAATTTTTAAAAATTTGCGCCATCGCTCAGGCATAATGTACCACACCACACCCTAGACGTACCACATAATGTACCACACCCTAGAGTAAGAACACAGCAACTTTGCGCCTGCCATAGTTGAATGCTATAAATTAACTACATTATCTGCTGTATCTGATGCACATAAAGCAGACTGCCGGAGTTGCATTCAAATTTCGTAATGTGGCCTTAAAGAAAATACTACTTTTGCGACGAAAAAAAGTCAAATTTGCACATTGCTTAAATGAGCATAGGCTTCGCTGCGTAGCAGTAGAAATAAAAATTGCCGGCCAAATGCGAAGACCTACAATTCCCCATAAAAACAGCTAAAAGATCTTGTCACTAAAATAGACTAGTCAAGTTGCATAGCCCCAGATATGATAGTTCATCGTGGCGTATCTCCCATGATCCTTTGGGCGTGAAAGGGTTATATAGACTTTGTTATTGATTTCATATAGACTATCTTATTTTATTGATTATAGAGACGTTTATTGATTTTGTCTGTATAGTCGGTACATAATTAAATTAACTAAACAATAAGAATGATAATAATTTGTTTTTGTAAAAAGGCTTTACTGTAATGGCCATATGAAATTTTTGAGGTAACGACAATAAAATATCAATTACAAAAATATAAGTGACATAATATGACATAACATACTATGACATAATATAACATATAATATCAACTGTAATTATACTGTACCTTGTACTTTTTCATGTTCTAGTCAAAAAGAAAGAACCTAACCCTTTACCAAACCCTCTGGTTTAACCCAATAGTATATTAATTAACACGTCCAGTATTAACAGTCCAATATTAAGAATAACAGAGAAGACGTTATTTTTCCATTTAAAAACAGTTAATTTCAAAGCATCGGCATGTTCAGATGTTTGTCTTTACCTAACTAAAACTTTGTAAAGCATAAATTGCATAAAATGTCCTATTTAGGGCCACTAACCTAATAAGGGCCATTTGGCTGTTTATCGCACACTTGTATTTTCTCTGAGCTTTCTTGATCTATAATTTACATATGTAAAATATAGTTCATAATTTTCTACAATGTTTACTTAAAACTAATTCATTTTTTCCAAAACTATTCTAAATCTTTGATTTTATCTCTTTTTATCACATTTTATCAATTTAAACTAAACTATTCCATCCATCTACACCTAGCATAAGCCTGCATAACTTTGCATAGTTTTATGCGATCTACCCTATTAGGGAGAACGAGTAGTGAGTAGTGACTAAATTAAGGATATCTGGTCCCGTGTTCACTCGCTCACAAAACCATCTCTACAGCTTAGAGATGGACATGGCCAAGTCAGCCCGCGTCACCAACGCTTTCCTGCGAATGGACCCTGGGGCGAAGGGGGCCTTCGTTAAACTCATGTACCCCGCCATTTTCAAATTCACCTGTGGAATGTACCTACTGTATTTCCCGTTCGATCGACAAAATTGCTCGTAAGTGTTGATCGCATGTCATTAAACGCATTAAACGGATTAGATTAAAAGGTGTTTGCTCAGCAACTTTATCGCAGTTAGTTTAATGCAATTTAAGACTGACTGGTTGAAAATCAGGAATCACGCGAAGCCAATAACGAAGAATGAACAATTTACTATAATGTTACAGCTACATACGTTTTAGAAACATTAAAATATAGATCATAAGCTCGTCTAGAATACGATCTCATTTTCTCTTTAATTTCGTTAGCTACTTTTTGGCTTCTGAATTTCAGGATGCAATTTTCGTCCTGGCTTTTCGACTCCCACCAGATCGACTATATAGCCGACGGCGATCGTGTTTTCATGGACAACTTCATGCCGAACGCTGAGTGGGATTTCGTTGAGATCACGGTCAAGAAAGTGTACCAGCGCTTCAGTTGTTGCCCCCACCCCTGGTCCTTTCTGGAATACGTTATCGTGCTGCGCCGCAAACCCCTGTTCTATGTGCTCAACTTGATCGTTCCAACAGTCATCATCACGGCTATTTCTATGATCGGCTTCTTTTTTCCTTCCCACACCACTGGTTTGTTTTCCGATGTAGTTGTTTGAAGTAGAAATTTACATAAGTATGTGGATAGTTACAAATGACAGTAATAGTTTACCGGTTAGCGATTTATGAACTTAAAATTTGAGAAAATGTTTTTCGCTAAACTTCGCTAAAAATTGTTTTTGCAATGTAGTGCAATGCAGTATAAAGCTTTCTACTGATTGAAGAGTGGACACTCGTTTACATTCAATTCACTGGTTAATTGCTGGAAAGAATTGACACAACTGTTTCGTTTGTGTTTTTTACTTACATTGTTTTGACGCGAATTTACATTCACTTACATTTACATTTACTTACATTCAAAAGCACAGTTTACTTAAAATAGCTAGACTCAAAACAAATGGTAGGAAGGCACAAGGACAAGTATGAACCGGGCCTAGTAAGATGATGGTAATGTAGTAGTCAAAATGAATCGTTCATTTATTTTTCGTATCTATGTCTGTAAAGTATGCTCAATCAAAAATAGATTCGGTCGATTAGATTAACTTGCATTGGTTACTAATTATTATACGTTTCTGTTTCTAACCAACCAACTGCAAATCTAATCTGCTGAATTTATTTTTGGACAAGAGCATTGTTTTGTGGAATTGTAGCCCGTCGTGGTCATTGTCTCTTACTCTTGGTTGTAGGTGAACGGGAGCAGAGAATTGAACTGGGGATAGCCACGCTGCTGGCAATGTCCATTTTCATGCTCATGGTGTCAGAGACAATGCCCACCGGCTCTGATTCCTTTCCGGTCATCGGTGAGCCACCACTCCCCACTCCTTTGCTCTTGCTGTGCTTTTAGGCGATCGCGAGCAAAAGGTAGAATTGGGTATTTCCACACTGCTCTCAATGTCCGTTTTCTTGCTCATGGTGTCTTCGGAAATGCCGCAGACATCTGACGTGATTCCTGTCATTGGTGAGGTCTAAGCCAGCTTGCCAGCGTGCGATACCAAGAGTACACAAACTGTGCTCGCGGTATCCACAATTGTACCTTTTGCTGCTTGCTGCCTACTGCTTTATTTTATTGTGGTTCTTTTTATTTTATACTTGTTTTGTTTTATAAAAGCTTTGTAATACATTTTTTCAAATTTTGAATTTTCAATTTTTTGGTGAGTGTCAGAGTTTTCCCTTTTGGAGTAGGTATATAAAAATGCACATTAAAATGTCTAGCCATCTGCAAAGTTCTTTACGCTAATATGTGATTTAGTGGAAATATGTTGGTATAAAAACGTCAAAAAGTAGTTATAAAATAAAAAATAATTCACATTAAAAAGTATTGATGGCTCTAAACTTTTTAGACAAACACTTAAACAACACAATCTGTAACTAAATGAGATCAATAAAATTTATGGCATAATCAGCTAATTTCAGGAATGTTCTATTTGGGTGTGATCCTGTTCATCGCTTTTGCTACCGTAATGACCACTGGAATCCTGATGCTCCAGCAACAAGGGCGCTACGGGTACCGCATCAAGCCATGGGTCCGAAACCTAGCCTTCAATAAATTGGCCCGCTTCATACTGCTGTATCCTCCCAAAGAGTTACAACTGAGACTAAGAGATCCTGACCAAGTAATTTTTCATTTTTTTACACTATTAGGGTTGTGAACTGACTGGTTGTTTTTCACAAAAGTTTTTTATGTTGACTACCTTCGACGCCATGCCTTGTTAATGAGAAGCATGTGTAAATGGTTAGCATTTTGGACGTCGACCCTAGGGTCCGGGTTTGTTCCAGACCCCTCTATTTCTTTCTTTCTCAAAATTTCATCCTTTTTCTTTTAGCATAAGTCTACATAACACATGCTTGCTATATAAAACATTTGGTTAACGTTTCAGCTAGGCATTGCTTTCGGTTCCTAGCACTTGAATGTTTGAGAAATGTAATTTTTTCTGATAACATATGTAATACTTAATTGCTTTTAAGAAACTAAACGTAACTGTTGAACTAATTGCAACGACGTTATGTACAAAAACTAATCGACAAAGTCAACTTCTTAATTTTTCCAGGAAATAGAGCACATAGACCAAACCTGATATCTGCCCGGAGTATATATATAAAAAAAAAAAAAAAAAAAAAAAAAAAAAAAAAAAAAAAAAAAAAAAAAAAAAAAAAAAAAAAAATACAGAATATATATATAATAGACAATACAAAAATTTAAACTAATCTTTACCCGAAGAACGAAAATCGAAGATAAAAAGCCTATAGCAAAGCAATCATTTCTGCTATTTTTCAGACCTTCCATTCCTTTCTGGACCCATCTCACGACTCTATAATTTCCAACTCAATGTCCCACAACTGTCTCCACAACCACAGCCCGTCGATGGCGCATGGGAACGGGGGTCCCACGGATCAAATCCTGCTGTCACCCGTCAGCCAGCCCCCACCTGAAACAGACAATAGTCCCACAATGCAGGAGATACGCAAACTGCAAGCCAGTGTTCAAAAACTGCTGGAATCTGTGGATGACCAGAAAAAACAGGATCAGTTGCAACTTGAGTGGGAGTGGTTAGCGTCGATTTTGGAGCAAGTGATTTTGGGAGTGTTCCTTACGTCTTTTATTGTTTATATGCTTTTTATGTTTTCCATGCCACAACAGTGATGTTAAATATATATTTTTTTTAAAGGCACTACGATACCGACCAAAATTACTTGCTACAATAATAGATACAACTTTATACTTTGACTCCGAAGTCAAATGACTCTGACACCGTTGGGACTGCGGATAGCAGCTAGTAATTTTGGTCAGTACTGTTTTTTGGATATTTGACGAGTCAATATTCAAATGTTATTTATTCACTGTTTAATTTAAACGTACTGTCTACTCAACTAAACTTTCAGCTTGACAGAAACTAAAATGGTATTCAGTTTTAATGTTTTCGATTTGTCTAATACTCGTAAATTCATCAGGAATTCGGTTGCGGACGCAAAATATTTACCTTCGCTGCAATTCTTTTTCGTTTTCCCTGACTTTTCAGTTTTTCTTCATTGCATGAAACTGGAAAATTACATAAACATTATCTGTTCAGGAAAGTTTAATATTGTTAGGATTACTTACCATACAATGAACTGTGTATTTTTTGCATAAATTTTTTTGTTTTCGGGAAGTTTTTATGATTTTTAGTACATATTAGCATTTGAAAAATCTCCTGCCTTCATTCAGGCGTAACAGTTTTTCATTGTAAGATATAAAAAAGAATATTTGGCCAAAATAATCTACATTAATTGATGAATATCGAGTAAAAGTAGAAATAGGAGGAGTTGCAAATAACACCAGATAAACTTAAAAAAGACTAAAAAAGTATAAATATATAGCGTAAATACATGCCTATAGGTATAAACGGATTGATCTCATTTTGTTTTGGTTTCTGTAGAAATAGTAACTATTTTTATTACCGTATTCATGCTTTTGCATCAAGCGCAATCAACATGTGTTCAATTTGTTTTAGTTTTTTTTTTAAATTTGACATGATTTAAATCATCCTGTAATAAAGCGTCAAGTCGGAAATAGCTGATTTATGATGAGGTTATTGATTACCAATTATCGAACCGATTTAATCGCAGTGTTGAAAGAGAGAGGATGCCCCAATTTAGAAAAAAAGAAATGGAGGCGCCGAGAATCGAACCCGGGTCGCTTGCGTCGACGACAGAATGCTAATCACAACACCACAGCCCCCGAGTCTCAAAGGCCCAAATTCTCATTTACAACAGCAATATGTTAACAGGGAAAAGTGTGACATTCTTCCATATTATACACTCTTGATATAATATAATACGTCATATAAACTATTTACTGTTTTTAGACTTGGCAGTAAACAAAAATTGGTTAGTGCGTTTAATAGTTACAACTGATATCATAAATGCATAGGTGTTTATGTGGGTTTTTGTTTATTGCTTCTCAAGTTTTGTTTAAATTATTTAACAAGTATAAATATATACATTGTACTAAAACTCAATAACAGGAAGAGTATGACACTTTCCATTATTATGCCTGGGGCTTGCGTCCAATGCGGCGCGCAAAATAACCCCCTTTTGTACGGTTTTGAGGGGGGTTACTCCTCTCATTTCACGATCCTGTGCCCAACCGAGGGAGGGTACCCCTAATTTAAAGACACTAAGAATGGCCTTTCGCTGATGTGCTCAACTTAGGTGGGAACCCCTGGAGTCGAATACGGGGTCTTCAAATGAAAGGGGATAACCACCCCTCAAAGCCGTACATACATAAAGGGCAAATCCGTACATAAACAGGCTATTTTGCGGTGAACATTGCATGAAAGCCCCACGGCATAATATGGAGAGCGTCATAGTGTTCCTATTATGTACTCTTGATTGGTTGTAATTATGAAACAAACGGGCGAAAGTCAGAAAAAACTGTTTTAAATAATTGTTTTTGGTTTAACGCGTAATTTTTTTAGTTATGTAATGTTTGCTTTTTGATCATTATTTGTGCATAACGTATTTGGTAAGCAATATTTTGCTTTTATCGATTATTAAATAAAAAAAAACATCTTGCTTGATATTGCATTTGACATATATAATATATTTTATTGCATTATTGTTCATACACACATACATATCTATACATTGATCAATTTGCACACTAGAAAATCTGTAGACAACACATAACATAGTGGATACATATAATACAACATAAATATAACACATATAAATATAATACAAAAATGAACACAACCTTAGTTTGAATAGTTAAGTTTTTTAGAATTACCTTGCTAAATCAACGATCAATGAAAATTAAAAGTCCACCAGACTTGTGGGCTAAGGGTGGCATTTTTAATTTTTGAAATAAAAACTGTAAACTTGAAAAGTCAAACTGTCAACATAGCATACAGAGATTCAAATCCATTAATCGTTGGGCACATAACAGTCGGTGATATTTTGACCAGTGTTGTTTTACACATAATTTAATTTATATATATAAATGGGTCTGTTTCTACCTACAGACTATTGTTATTGTTATGTCTGTTACCATGTAATGAGACTCACTCTCCTCACTCTAAAAACTGTAACCTTGCGCATTGGACAGCCGCCTCAAGGTATAATATCAAGAGTGCCATACTCTTCCCATTATGTACTCTTGTATAAATAAATGTTTTCGCAAAACCAAGGCGAAGCAGCTCTGAGCCCTATCGTAAGACTTAATCGAATCTCACCCATGATTATTGATATTCAGTGAGTTGTTCAAACAGCCAATCAAGTTTGTAGACAAACCCAGGTGCATACAAACCCATGAAATTAGTTCCAAATTCCTTCAAGTTTTAGTTATAGTTATAGTATACCAAAACAACAAAAGGTCAGTGTCATCCCTGACTGACATAGCTATTGAGACTAGTTTCGTCTTCTTCCGTATCCGCGGCGCCATTCAGGACCCCTCCGTTCAAAACTGGCATTACTATGGTGTCACTGGTCAGAGTATGAATCCTGGCCACTGGATCGTAACTGCGCTCTTCGTTGCGTCGTTTCTCCATTACGTCTTCGGCCCAATATTTGTAGCGCCATCGGCGTTTGAGCTTCCTGAGGTGAATAATTTGGGATTAGTCACAAGATTTTAAATCAGTTAAGTTATCAGTTAAGCTTTTTGCGCAAAAATTAAACCAGTTAAGGTATCAGTTAACAGAAACACCCTTGATGATGATCTGTTTAGTCGACACTCAGGAGGTAAACTTTTTTAACAGATATTGCTAACATTTTTCGCAACAGATTCAGAATGAGACATGAGAATGTTTAGGTGAAAGTGTTAGTGAGAAAACTTTATTGTTGGCGCAGCGGTTTATATTCAAAGAATACCCTGATGTTACAACCAAATTTTAATCTTTAATCTTGCTTAAAAACATGCTTGTTTTGATCAAGTCGCTGAGAAATATAGAAAGTGAGTGAAAATTGGAAAAAAAGCCATTTTGGTAGAAAAGTTTGTTTAGTTATAATGTAAAAGTTATTAAAAAATAAATTCCAAAAATGTAACACGAAATTTATATAATCATATCTTAGGTATCTGATTAGGTTGTAAATTATTTTTTTAAATCTATCGAAAATTGTGCACTGACGACACATTACTAAATTAATGGCCCAAGTGTAGTGTCCTACACTGTAAACTTTGCTGCAAATTTGCCACCTTGGCCAACTCAACTTGGCCAACTTGAACATCCGATACTTTGACTATTTGAAATGAAGTCAAGTTCTAATCCTCTAGTTAATTTTTTTAAGTTAGTTAGTCAGTTAATGAAAATGAAAATTTAAAATGTAAACTTCGAGATTTGAACTTGACTTTATTTCAGATAGTGAAAGAATCGGATGTTCAAGTTGGCCAAGTTGGCCAAGTTGAGTTGGACAACTTAAGTTGGCGAAGTTGGCCAAGTTGAGTTAGCCATTGAAGTTGGCCAAGTTCGCCAAGTCAGCTGGCCAACATTACCATTTCTAATAGCACAAGACCAGGACGGTGTGCCCCGGATGTGCCCTCAAAATTTTTTAATAGAATTTTTAATGTATTTTCAGATTCATTTATTTCTCATCATCCAACATTTAGGCAGAACAGTTAACAATTCTTCAAAACAAAACTAACTAACTACGTTTATACATCATAAGTTGGCCAAATTTGGCCATGTAGGACACTACACTTGGGCCAGGTTTTTAACAATTATTTGATGAACAATGAGTTTCAATTAAACATTTTGCTAACATTGTTAAACATTTATGGAGTTGTATCGAACTTAAAAAGGGGGAAACAAATTTATGGTCAATGCACCAGCCGAAACAGCCTAAGCCAATCATGAGGGATGTACATGTGTGTCCTCATATTGAAACAAGATTTTTCAAGCAAATCAATTTTTCAAAAAACCAACAAGACCAAGGGCCAATTCCTAAAATGGATTAAACGGATTAGATTAAAAGTTGTTTGCCCAATAACTTATCTTGATGTTGAGATAAACTTAAAAAAGTTTGTGCACAAGCGGGAGGTGCTACAAATAATGGCTACCGCAAGTTTCGTATTCATAAGTGTTGCTATGAGTTATTGGCAAAACAAATTCTAATCTAAACTGTTTAATTAATCCATGTTAGGAATTGGCCAGAAAGTCAATACCTGTGCACGCGTTCCAAGGTTTGCAGTAAATCGGTGGCAGGTCCCTGTTTCGTTGCCGATTCGTTGTACACATCTTGGAGAGGTCTCAGTTGACCGAATCCTAGGGGTGCCGGGGACTCTGCCAAGCCACGACTACACATCTGATCAATTATCAGAACTGCTAGGATATTTGCCCAGACATTGACAACTGTTCTAAGTCGATCCAAAAACCAATCGAAAGGAATCAATTTCAGATACAGAATATCAAAGTTGGGAATGCCTAGTGAGCGAGAAATCACCATAAAGCTGGCACCTTCGCTGGCGCCGGCGGATTTGCTAGTAATCGAACTTAGCATACTTGTGGCGATCAATAGTATATAATCGATTATTGATAGACTGATATCCATCCATTGAGCAAAAAAAATAGCAGTCACAACGTTATGCAGCGCGGTAGCGGGTAAATGAACGCTCGTGCCCAGGGAGAAGACACTTGCGGGTACACGACGATCGACATCGTTACGTTTATCGATGCAGTACAAGGATACGGGTAAAGTCGAAGAACTAGACGCCGTTCCATTGGCTGTTAGCAGGGCCTCAATCGTATCAGAAGCGAAGGAAAGAGGGTTTTCACGCGTAGCAATAAACGTCAGAAGCGGCATAATCACAAGAGCGTAAATCAGTAAAGATCCTATTTCAGTGGCTACGTAAAGTCCGTAAAACCGCATGCCTTCCGTAAAGTCGGGTTTGTCTACTATTTCGAATGCGATCAAAAATAGCATGCCGATTGGCGCGTAGTAGAGCAAAACGGACGCCAAAAATAACGTCACTTGGTGCAGATTCTTGAACAAATTTGCCAGGGTTGCTACTTCCGCGCCCAAAGCCCGCAAACCAATACCGAAAAGAGTTGAAAAGGCAATTAGGCCCAAAACATTGGTTTGACTGACACAAAGGGGAATTTCTTTTTGTTGCGCACTTGCTTTGACGTTTTCTTTGATAGATTTTGACACGTGACCGGTGATATTTTCCAATAGATCTAGAGTTTCGTTTGCGGACGGCTGCACAGTGTAATCGTAGACGTACAGGTCTTTCTGGAATGTAGCCCGTATAATATTATCCGGAACAAGGCTTTGTAGAAACGCCAGAAGCGCGCTAATTGCCAAAACGGCATCCCCGCTTTGTCTACTGCCGCTTATGGTAGAATTATAGTAGGTACCGGGTTTTATACCCACAGTCAAAAGGACCCCAATAGTTTCCGCTAGCAGAGTCGACAGTATAAATATGAACACCGTGGCAAGGGTCAATTGCCTTATAGCTCGAAAGGAAAGCATACCAGCGGTGGAAACGCTTCCGCCTATGACCAATGGTACAACCATAAGCCGCAACATCCGTACGTAAATCTCGCCTGGAAATTTCAAGTAGAGCTTGTGGGATATGTCCAGTTTAGCTCCAGTCACGTTGGGGTGCAGTGCGATTCCCAGAGCGATTCCAGCGATACTGCCGAACACCATTAAGAACACAATCAGTCGATGCTTGGTGCACCATGCTAGCAGGAAGCATTGGTCCTGAAATAAGAAACAATAATATCAAAGACCACAGCACCTATGTCTGATGGTGGAATGCATAAAGGCAGTCTTACGTTAAAACCGATCTAAGGCGTTCTATTTCAGTAATTTAGAACATTTCTACACTGGATTTGTTCGAACATATTTGACTAATTTCTGCCCAAAAAATGTTGGAGTCTGAGAAAAAACAGCTGGCGTGACTACAATGAGCTCTTCACTGTAATCTTGATGGTGACAATTGGTGCTTTTTGTAACGAAATCACATGTTCTGTTTTGTCTCAGCAGTTCAACAGGTTTTGGTCAATCAATTTGCTTGTACTTTATTATAAACCGTTACAGGTCTGCTTCACTCATCTTCTATTGTGACGTATGACAGGCCCGTCAGGTACCTAAGGGAATTAACGACAGCTCAGCATTGGCTCCGCAGCTTAACTGATAGAGCACTGACCACGACTGTAAATAAAAAAGCACTAAGCAAACAAATAAAGTAGGCATTAACTGTGTAGCATTAAACCTCTAAAAATTGGCACTAAAATTCACACATAATTCCCTGAATTTTGCCTAAACTCAGACATAAGCCTGGAATTGACAACGTAACACTAATACTAAAGTTTTCCTTAAAAGGTAGCGAAACACTTAAATTTTGGGTCAAAATACTTGAATTGCTAATGTTTCAAGCCCAAATGTAAGTGTTTCACCAACTTTTAAGAAAAACTTTAGTGCTAGGTTGTTAATTAGTTAATTAATTCATTCCATAATTAGTTAATTAATTAATTCCAGCCATAATTACTTTATTTCTAGCCGCATTGGGCAATTCCTCGATATCCTTGGCACTGGGTCTCCGATTGTCGCCTCGATTGGCCGATTTTCTTAGATTCCCCGGTCTTTCGGCCAAATCAACGGATCGTAATCTGGCTGTGGCGGCCCGTTTTTTCAATCTCTGCCCCATCGGGCCGTGCTGGTGTCAGGTTTTGTGAAAATTGACGGGAATTGATGATGAGTTTTGATTGGCTATTGATCGACATCGATTAGACGGTAGGCTGATTCTGATTGGCTGTGGCTGAGTCTGCAAATCGGTCATAGGAATGCGTTGCTAAAATAGTAAATAACTAGCAGGTTTTGCGAGTAGGGATGATTTTATTTGCAGAGATTTCGTTGCGGCATGCTTACAGTGCTGACTTCTGAGGATATTCTTCGAATATAAAACGCGACACCAAAACATTTTCAGTTAATCAAACATGTAACCATCAGTCTTGATTTCTATTTAAACCCCCCAAACCAGCAAACTTAAACCTAACATCAACATGCGATGTACAATTTCTAATCAAAAACAAAAGCCTAAAAACCTTGTTTTCTGACTCATAACAGAAAAGTGGTAGGCAACAAGAAAATGTCAGAGTTGTCCTATTGCAGACAAGTTAGCTATCAGCCTACATTGTAATTTGGGCCTGACAAAATTGAAGTATTGCTTGTTGGAGAACGTTAACGCCTGTAACTTGCTTTTGGTACTTTGCTGTTTGAGCAAGGATGTTAATGTATTCTAGGAGCATTGCGTATATTGTCTGGTTCATCAAGAGTACATAACTAGTGTCTTAACGCTTAGAACTCGTATTGTAAGCCGTATATGTACTCTTGATGTTATGTTTAGTGTATTTCGGCTAACACAATTTAACACAAATATACATTACTACATAGAAATTGAAAAATATAATTGGAATACAGTCAGTTTCAAATGAAAATGCTTTCTGGCGTTCAAATTTGACGCCCATACGCGATGATACACATCATGTCTGATGAACGAAACTTGATAAAATATAAATAATTATTTTTAAAAGAGGGATTTAAACACCGGGGTTGAAACCAACTTAGCAAATAAATGCGTAAAGCTTTTTTAGACTAAACTATTAAAATTTTAGCCTAAATGGATGAAGAAGTTAGTATGCATCCTCAAAAGTAAAAACACATGTTACTAAAGCTAGCTTTATTTACACGAGAAATGTCGAGTATTATTAACATTAAATCGATTAAAAAGAAAACAATTATTACTTAAAAAAATCTGTCATAAATTAGATTAATAATAAAAAAATATGAATAAGTTTAAAAGGTTGGAACAGTAGGATGCATTTTGGGTTTCGGAACAATTAGCCAGCCAGGGTACCATGTAACTTCAGATGACGCCACAATTTTGCCACCAAATCTCAATATGAAAATCACGTTGAACACAGCGCCAGCTTTTTGTTTTAACGACGTTATTTGCGTAATTTTATTTAGATACGTCAGTCGCAGCATTGGTGTGTTTGGTTTGATGCATCGTGACGAATTTCTTAAGAACACGTTTAGAACACGTTTACATATTATCTATTGTGGTTTCTGCTGCTGTACTTGGCATGAACCTTTAAGATACGTGTATATATCTTGAAAATAAATAAACATAATTTTTTCATAATACATAAATAAACATACTATAAAGATACCAATATAGATTCTTCGGTTTTCAAATTTTCACGTAGGTATATATACTGCCTCATCTGTGCTGGTTTAGTTTAGTTTAAATAGTTAAAAATGGGACCCAAACTACCTAGTTAATTCGCTAACAAACATGTTTAACTACGCATGTTTAACCGTTTAAAAAATTTAATTTATGTCCTAAGTTTTAAAGTAAGTAATTAATAATGGCTAACATGAACTAAGACTAGTCCGAATATGTCAAACAAAACTAATAAATCCAAAAATGACATAAAACTCACCAGTAAGTGCAACAAACGAATTCGTTCTCTCCGTAAAGTACTGCCACAGCAGAACAAGAACAATAATCAAAACAGCAAATAAAATAACACTCAAAACTGCAAAAATAATATGTCTCATAATGTATTAGTTATTTAATTAATAAGTAAATAGCAAACATAGTTGTTAATTAAATAAACATTACCAAAATATAGAAAAATCAGCTACAATGTTGAATTTATACCATTTAAACAGTCTTTTGCGCAGAAAACAAACAAATGCTATCGGGAACAGCTAAATAGAAGAGAGGTAAGCCAAAAACCAGAATTTGAAGGAAAAGGCAAAAACAAGTTTGATTGCGCGTTAAGTAGCTGCAAGGCCTCGTTTGCAGTGCAATTTTTGCACACAGCAATTAAGCGAGCAATTATCGTTTATGGATGTCTATTTCGAACGATCTCACATGTTCAAGAGTCAATATGCAAATTGATTTTTTGGGTCATAATTATCAGTTAAGCAGCCATAATAAGATTTAAACAAGCCCAATCTGCGGCAAAACCTTCAGTAAGTATTAATAATTACTTTCAAGTAAGCTGACCAGTAGGTCAGCTAAAACCTGTTGTGAAACCTAAAACCAGCAAACAATATTATGTTACTACAAAATGTGTATGCAAAATATTGAGGTATGTTTTTCAGCAACATGTGTATGCAAAAGATTTGAAGCGTTTTTATCTTACAATAAGGTTTATTATGCAACCAAAACTTGAAGTATTTTTATCTTACATTAAATTATGTACGAACGAGATCTTTTACTGAGTGATAAGTGCAGTGTATTGAACGTCAATCGAGTGACTACATTTTGCACGAAATACAAAATTCCGCCAATAAAGTATCTGTTCAAAATGTACTTAAACGTACAAATTCCTAAATTACACTCATACAAAAACGTCGAAATTCTTACTGAAATGTAAGTTTTATGTCAGATGTTCGCGAGGTGAACCGTTAATGATTTGTCACGCTAACTAATCACCATCACTGTTCCAAGAGACACAGAAACATTAAATAACCACCCACGGTATATGTAACCACCCACGGTATATGAGATTCTCGTTTGAATTTAATTTTATTTCAATTTATATTGAAGCTCTAATTGCCGTTTTTATGTTCAGTTCAGGCTGACACTTGAGTAGCTCTGTTTTGCATTTTATGTACTCGATACTTCTTCACATCACTTGTTTTTATGTGGCCCGTTAGCTCAGTTGGTAGGGCATCCGATCCGTAATCGGAAGGTTGGTGGTTTGAATCCACTCCGGCAGCTCCCTTTTAAAAATTTTCGACTCGACATTTCGGTCTTATAGCAGAACAGTCGATTCACTTCAAGGAAGCTGTAGCTGAATAGGATTAAGCAACGAATACACTGAAAATCTAGGTGAAACACGCACATACACATATGAGCTGACGTTTAACACGCAGACATACGCAAGTCTTGCACAGTTTAGTGTTATACCGCCAGAATCAAAATTAAAGACCTGTTGTGCTGTGGCACAACAGAAATAAGACATTTAGCGACTTAGTTTATTTACGCACTGAATATAAACGGACGTTTAAGAATCGAAAAATGTGAATTTGTATGCTTATGGGACGCTGAATGTAATAACACTAAACGCATTTATGCGAAAGGTGCACGTATATGCAATAGCTTAGAATAGAAACTCGTAAGGTTACCTTAAGTAACTTTTAAGTGCGTCTAGCTCTTGTGAATAAGCATAAATACAATCAGAAAGGCATGAAATCGCAACTGTTTCGTATTGAAATTTACTAACCTATTATTCCCTTGTAGACCTTGCTTATTTTTTCTTCTTAGCCTGAGCTCAGCTTAATGCTAAGCCTGATCCCAATGTTAAAAATCAGTCCTCAAAGTCTGACCTATATTTTATACAAGCTAACAGAGAAATAATTTTTGAACTGTGCGTCTAGGAATGTGATTTATCTGTTAAGAGCGAGCATTGTTATACGTTGGTTGTCACAACTATAAAAACCACATGCGGCCTATATCCAAAAGTAACTAAAAAATCAAATATTATGATTGCATTTACATAAAAACGTTAAAATATATTGCTGTACAGTTGCTGAAAGGAAAACTTACAAAGCAATGAAAAAGCTCGAAATCGACCAGCCATACAGTTTCAACGACAAATATGCTCGGGGAAGAGGGTTGATACATAAGTAAACCGCTACGAGGCTGTTGTCCATTCAATATAGGAAATGAAAACTGAAGATGTAATTTTATTATGAACAATTTTTATTTGTTTCGCCTTCACCATTGCTTCTATTTTTTCTTTAGGTACTCTGTTATCCTGTAGTAGTCTGCTTTGCTTGACAGCATTATTGTTCTGTAGGGGCCTTATCCAGAATTGGATTCAACAGATTAGAGTTAAATTAATTAATAACATTAAACTAACAAATAACATAGCAGAAAATAAAAATATTTGGCTGAAATTTTGCCCAATATGTCTAACACAGATTATCCACTAGTGTGATTAGTTTCAGCCAATTATGTGCACCGTCATTGACAAAGTAAAGTTAAATTTAATCCGTAAAATCCGATTTTGTATTAAACACTAGGATTGGCCAAGAACGACTAATCTACTGCACTTGCACTATCTCAACGATTGAAACCTACTGGATTAATGTTTCACAAAATGGTTTAGTTCATGACAATACTTTAGGTAGCATTACTGGCTAAGGGCGTCAACCACGCTCACTGGCTTGACGTCTTAGGCAGAAAGTGATGGATCAAATCCCAGCCAAAACTTGACTGTAAAAGTGTACAGTGTGACGTTACACTACAAAGTGCAAAATTTAATAACTTATGATGTAAAGAGTTAGTGTACGACAAGTGGATTACGTTACAAAAACACAAGAAAAATACAAGACAATAATTCAATGCCCGAAATTAATTTATTTAGCGAAATGCTTGATTTAATCAGTTTCTCTAGTTTTCATAACAGAGCGGACACCCCCGTAACGGAAAATTTACTGAACTGAAATATAAAATCGATATTAAAAATAAAGCTTGTTACAATACGGCTCCCATTTTGTAGCAAGGATCAAATCAATGTTTTTTCGGTGCATCATTGCATCAAAACTAAATTCAACAACAACATCAATTTAAGGTGGTAGTTACGTTTTCGCAGCTTTTTTATTGTTATATTTTGTAGCAATTTACAAGCCGTTTAGGGTTGTATAAATTTTGTTAAGTATAACAGAAATTACGGCTGGTGGGGGAATAACAGAAAAGACATGCCGTTTTTTTAAATTATTTATTACTTTCTTTTTACAAAATAGCATTTTTTCAAGTGTCAATAGCACTCATAGTGTGCACACCTACTATTTTGGTGAAGCTTATCAGCTCAATTTTAAGCATATCTTCATGTATTTCGTTATTTCTTCACTGTGGTAAATAAATTCTATTTATATAGAAGGCACTTTTGTGTGTTACAAAAGTGGAAGTATGCTTAACTAAACGTAATGATTCAGCATATTTTTACAGTGAGCAAAAGTATGCCTCAGATTTTACTAAAAAGTCATTTTTGAAGGGGTTTATTAAAACTGCCAAGGCTCTTGGCTGCTGTAACATACAAACATACTGATTTTTGAGAGTATAGTAGATGCATTAGAGTATATACATGTGAATTATGGTGTCAACTGGCTATCTGTATTTTGTGATATTGGCATGAGAAGTGAGAATTGAGGTGAAAAAACTTCAAAGTTACCGATCGCCTAGAACGACGTACAGAAATCTGTCATATTTTAACTGAAAATATTCTTGAAATAACACGGGTTAGAGCTTTTTTTGAATGGCTTTTTATGAGTAGTGTAAGAGCCACAAAAATTAACATACAATTTTGCAAGTTTTCAATAAATACTTAAAAATCCAGTTTTTGAGCCATATGTTAGCCGTAAAAATTTAAATAATTTTCAAAATTAGCTCAAATATTGCTGTCTACATTTGTAATATTCGTGCCAAATTGCCAAATTCGATTATGTTCGATTAAGTAGCTTTTGAATTGCAAATACTTCGAAAACGTAACTATCACCTGAAATTGACTGTTAAAGCCCGGTTCATACTTGTCCTTGATAATTTACTGACTGGACAATATTTGGTCAGCTATTGCAAATCAAAGACAAAATCGTTTCTTCTAACTATTTGCAAGCAAACTAGACTTAACGCATATTGTTTTCTTGAAATTTGGATTATTTGTCCAAGTACCTTTTGGGAATTACACAAGGACAAAACAATAAAAACAAGGATACAGACAAATATGAACCGCGTTTAAGTGGTCTCACAAAACAACTAGAAACAGAATTCATTCGAGTCCCTCTTCCTGAAATGACATGTTAAACCCAATCAGAAAGTATACTTCAAAGTTTCAGACGTACCTTACAGTTAAGTTTTCGCCTGCTTGCAATCTTCGATTTTACAAAAGTGAGTATCCTTGTTGAAGTTTTTAGTTCCTATAACTAGTTTGCAACAGTCGCAAGTTTTGCTGTAGACAGGTGTTAAGCCTTTTGTGCTTGGGCTGTTTTTATACTCCCCCCAGGCTTCTTCTGAGCACGCTGCACCTGCTGAAGTTTGTAACGGTGGTGGCTTCGGTGCTTTTGTCGCCGGCTCTGTGTTGGGTGCTGAAATATAGTAAGCATGCAAAAGTTTGGTAAAAAATGTTTTCTCGTATCACTCAAATAATAATTGGTTACAGCATTATGACTAGGTGACATAAGTTTACTTGCAATATTTTAAATAACTTTACTTTGAACACAAAACAATTTGGCAGGGTCAGTTAATAACAATCATATTAAACTAAATTTCTACGAAAACAGCTGCTAATATGTGTTTTTTGCTTTCTTGTTCTCGAATTTCACTTAAAGTAAGCTACACAACTATAAATTGATAAACTGTTTTAAAATTGAAGATGAGTACGATTGCAAACAAGCAGCAATTTTATGCAAACTTTATTGAGTTTTGATCCATGGCCATAGCAGAATTTCAGTCATGATCAACGGTAGTAATTTTCAGGGCAACATACATCAGGTGAAAGAAGTCCCTTCAAAAGAAGTTTAACCTGTCGCTCACTTTTTTTTAGCTTTCAGAAAGGTTACTCGGCATTTTTGTAAAACATTTTGTAAATTTTACGTCAAAGAAAATTGAAAATTATGTTGGAAAAAGTATTTTTCTATTTTGTGAAAAAAAGAAAGAAAAATGTGTAGAGGATCGAGCCTGGGACTTCTGTGTTACCTTCGAGAATGCTAAACCCTGCACCCCAAACTTCAAGTCTTGTAGCCCCAATTATTATCATTATTAACCCGTTAAGCCTTCTTTTAAACAACCCAAGGATTAAATGGCACTATTAGCACCTTAGCATATTTAAACGTAGTTCTCAAAGTCTACATCATTCAACCCAAACCCAAACCCTCGGTTTCCTGATTTACCTGCAATGATAGGGTTCCCCAACCTTATACGAAGTCGCACGGATGGATCTACATCTACTGCATAACCATGACAGACTGCACTTGCAAAGTCTCACACATACCTGACCCCCCCGCCTCTTTCCCCTGATCCATCTCACATTTCGTTCCCTTAATTTACAAAAGAGCAGCGTAGCACCCCCAAGCCCCAACCCTCGGTTCGGTTCCTCAGCTTTATATGTGTGCATATGACTTGAATTCACCCAACCTATGCTATTAATTGCGACGAAGCAACCCACCATAGAGCTTAACAAAAACTGTGCATCGAACGTCCGTTCCTGTTAGTGCATGTTCTGTGTAGCAACCATGTTGTTTGCGAAAAAACCACGGTCCATTTATGGCTTATAAATTTACACCAGGGTCTAAAATGCCTCAGACTTGGTCTATAGCTGTCCGTATTTGCGTCTGTCTGTATACCAGTGCAGACTCACACTTGTAAATGCAGTCTGTTTGCGTCTTTCAGTCTAGTTCACACACCAGAAATTAGTTTCTGACAAAGTTTTTTTGCAATAACTACAGAATAAACGACTTACATAAACTTTAAACATTAAGCTTACAGAATAAACAACACTGTGATAAACCCGTACTCGACCAATTAGGTACTAATAAAACTGCTATGCCAAAATTTGATTATGATTTTCTGGTTAGAAAGTTGCTTTTGAATATTTTTGAAACTACAGTCCAGGTGCGTTTCACTTAGTTTTGGGACGACTTTTGCTCTTTTGTTGCTGCTTGTTTTGAATAATTCTGGAAGTAATTATCTAAATTCACTACCTAATTTTCGATAATTGAAGCGTCAGTCAATAAAATTTTATTTTTAGGGCTTTAAAAACTATAGAAACGACTAATTTGGCCATTTCGGCCCTACAGTAAGCTAGCTAACCACAACAAACCGAAGCTAGCTGGCTGGCCGCCTGGGCCAGCTCACACACGATCACACCTTGTAGAAAAATTACACACAAACACGCACACAAATTCGCCACAGAAAATACATGTAAGACGTGCAATTTACGTAGGGCAAAACAAATGTAAAGTCCTGTCGCTACTGAGGTAGCGACAGGAAAAAAGGTGAGAATATCTACGGTACGTGTGACACTGGGTTAGGATTCATGAATACAAATAAGAAATAAACGTTGTGATAAATGAAATAGTTGTAACCTAAAATAGTAAACTTTTAAACTTTCACTTAGTTTCTGCACATACAGTTAGTAAAGAAAATTGACTAAATTTCTGTATCAAGCTATTTCGGCGCAAAAACTGAAATGAGCATGTCTGTGAAAATTACGGACGTTTTGAAAAACTTCAGTGGCAATAACGATGATGATATAATGGAGTGGTAGACAAAGGCTGAACTCGTGAGTCGTGGCTGGACTGCAGGGATTTGACGACCTGGCCAAATTCAACCCGTTTTTCCCTGCATGGTTTAGCTTTCCCCATTTTTAGCCAAATGAATGAATTGTAAAAACTACACTACGACGACATAAAGTGGGCACTAGTTTCGGCATTTGCCCTAAGCCTCTATTCGGCAATTGGACAGCTAAAGAACAGTAGCATCAAAGATGATGAGTCCGCTGATGCGTACCTTGCCGAACTGACGCCGGCTGCTGGGTTTGATGGGTGGTCAGGACGAAAGTGTTTTGAAATGTCAGCTCGTTTACGGGCTGCCAAGTGCTGTTGGTGCGCAGGTAAAGCTCTCAAAGGAAGGTAATCTACCGTCAAAGATTTTCTGCAATGTGTTAACGCCGTGATGGCAGACAGACAAGTGGACATAGTGGTTTTCTCTGGCATAAACATTAACCGTTGCAGAGGTACCAGTCACGGTCGGGGGACATTGGTTTTTCACGACTGAAGTCTAACAGTAGCAGAGGTACCGGTTCTGGTCCGTAAAGAACTTTTATAGGGTTTTGCTTTGGTTGTGGTAAGCCGGGATACATTCGTCGTGAGTGCAAAATTATCTGATCTGCTACTTTTGTCAGCAAAGAGACCACACTGCAGCAAACTGTAGCCATAATACCTATGTCGGTGAGATGTCGTCGGCGCCTGCGCAGGATGGCGTTTCTCACTGACGTTATCAACATTGGGGGTCGTAGTAAGTGGCAGGGTTGGTTGCGCGGTGGTCGTGGATTCAGGGTGTACTAGTCCGGTAGTAGCACCAAATCTGGCCACACTTATCGATAAAAATTGGGTAACCCATAGAGAAAAAGTCTAGAGCAGGTCACAACTCTGGGCGGGCGAAAGGTTTCCATAAAAGAAAAACTGTTAGCTGCAATTGAACGTGATGTTATCCGCCGACGGGTGGATTTTAGCTTGCTTAAAACGATATGTTGCTGTCGGGAATCGATCTAACATTGGTTATGGATTACATTGGCCAATTGCAGGGTGTGCTAAGTAGAGGCGACCGGTTCGTCTGCATTACACATTTAAAACCCAATTGTCGCCGGGACGCGTTTCTGCAAATTTCAGCACCAAAAACAATTTGTGGTCCAGGTGATGGGCATATTCGCAATCGTAATTCAAGAATTTAATTTTGAACCAAGATTTAATGGTTCTTACTGGGTGATTCAGTAAGGATGGGCGTATAAGCCTATTGAACTAAGAAATGTCACAGCTGACTACGGCCATGGATTTAAAATGAAAAATAGATTTCAGACTGGTGGTTGGAACTGGACGACCTTATTGAGCATGGGAATGTTAAGGGTATCATTGCATTTATGGCCAAAGATGAACCAAAGAAAGGTCGCGTGCGCCCTGTCATAAATTACCGTGAGCAAAATAAAAACATCTTTAGCTACCCTGGCCGAAGTTGCGCGGTGTGTCCAGAAAAGCTTCGACTTTGGCAGGCTTAAAGTGCATATGCTAGACCTAAAGAACGCATATCTACAAATACTGATGCACCCCGAGAATGTTATAGATGAACAGGTGGTATTTCAAAATCAACTCTATGTGATGACTCGCATTGGTTTTGGGCTCAGCATAGCGCCGAAAGGTATGGGAGTCATCTTGTAAAAAGTCTTGTCACTCGAACCAAACATAGCCGTAGCTACAATCAACTACATTGATGACATCATCTGTGACATCACCATGGCAGCAACAGATCGAGTAAAAACACACCTGAGTAAACATGGGTTGGAAGCAAAGGATGCTGAAAACCTGGACGGTACGCGGGTACTAGGCCTAAAAGTGAGCAAAAGTAAGAACGGAAGAGTTGGTCGAGAGAGTGCTGAAACAGGATCCGGTAATCAGAAGGTGCGCAATCCCGCCAAGAAAAAATGATATGATATGTGGTGTGACTCCATCTCACTGGCCCTTTGGGCGGCGGTTGCGATTGGTGGGACGGTAGTCGAAGATGGGTCGTGGTTGCGTGAAGAACACAGTCGAATGCACTTCAATTCTGCCGAATTAGAGGCTGTTGTAAAAATCTGAACATGGCTGTCAAGTGGGTATGTCAAAAAATCACTGTATATATCGACTATGCTACTGTTGTAATGGAACAGTCTTCGAAAGCGGCTCGGCTAAGCATTTTATAAACAAATTTGGAACTTGTCAGCTTTATTCCGCTGCTTACCAACCCCAAGAAAATGGGGCTGCGAAAAGAAACCACCGAGAAACCAAGAATGGCTGCTTGCACCAAGCAGCCTCCGGCGCTGATGACTTTTTGTTATCATACGCTGAACACGTCAGACAAAGTGCCGGCTTCCCGACACCACAAGTACAAGTGCGGTATCCCTGGAAACCCGGTAAAAAAAGGTGAATTTGAAATGCCTTACACTTTTAATATACAGTCGGGGGACATAGTATATGTCAAACTGCCTAGCTCTCGGTGTTCAACCTCATGGCAACAGAAAAAGGTAACTTGACTATTTTTAGGTCCAAGCGCACAGTTGACGTCAAAAGAATTTCCCGCCACGTTAAAGACCTACAACCAGTAGCCTTCTCATTTCAGTCAAGGACGAAAGAAAAGCATTTCAGTCAAGGACGAAAGAGAAGAAAGAGAAAAAAGAAAAAGAAAAAAGGATAAAGAAAAAGAACTGACCGAGGTCAATTGCATTTCGGGCGCAGACAAACTCAAGGACAGCTTCACCTCAAGTCCCATCAAAACACCGTGAACCCGTGACAGAGCCGTCCCAACCTTGACGGCAATGCATTTTTAATAAAACGCCGTATCCATCAAAAACACGCCAACAACGCCTTCAGCTTACACCTGGGATCGATGCCGGTGCAATTCAACGGCCTCAATAACCACTTGAACATTGAGGAGGGATATGATACTGGGACAGGATACATGAATACAGATGAAAAAAACGTTGTAATAAATGAAAGAGTGGTCACATAAAATAGTACATTTCATTAGTTTCTGGACATACAGTTAGCAATGAAGGCTAACTAAGTTTCTGTAACAGTATGTTATACCTGACTAAAATCCCCTGCATTACTTGCTACAGACTTCGAACTCCGAGTAGAGTCTGAGTCATTTGATTTAGGAGTGAAAGTTTATACTTATATATTAAATACTGTGACTCTGTAATCAAAGACTTCGACTCTGCTTTGACTCCTTGTATTTATACCAAGTCATCGTACGTGTTACATCCGGGCACTGCCCCAGGCGTTTTATTTTCTGGCAGGAGTCGTGTTGGTGTGCCTCGGCAATCAGTTTGTTAACGACGGATCGAAAGCATTGGTCATATATTTTCGTGTCTCCTTCGGCGCAACTAAATTAATATTACTTTTCAGAACCGTAAACCTTGCAATGTACGAGCAACAATAAATAATACATTCTTCTAAGCTAGTTTTTGATAGCAATATTATTTTATTCCTTTAATTACACTATCATATACATACCTGTTAGCAAATATGTTTACCAGTTTTAGCTTTTTGACTCGAGCCTTTTTCATAAATCTATGACAATTGCAGCTTCATCAAAACAACGTAATTGATTCAATTAGCGGTTTGTGAAATGTGCTAATAATAATAGTTACAAAAAGTTTATGCACAAAGTAGTCATGTCGAGTAACTTTGGCGGTTTATCCTTACTTGTTGTTGCAGAGTGTGTCGTAGCTATGAATGCAATTGTGTTTCAGGCAATTCCCAGTCTTCATTGAATCAAAGGGGAACACAATTTTCAACAGATCCGCAGGCGGTGAATATTTAATGCAATTCCTGTAAATAGGTAAAAGTAGTACTGCCATTTAAGGTGGTAGTTTCGTATGTGCAGCTTTTTTTGATGAGCTGTTACTCGGTTGTCTTAGAAGCTATTTATTAGCGGTTTTTTGCATTTTAATGACCAAAAACGGTACCGTAAGCTCATGTATTTGTTTTGTTGACAACTTTGACAGTTTATCCAAAAGACGCTGTGAAAAATCTCAAATTTTGCATTTTTTCATGTTTTTGCGCTATGTTTGATTATGGAAAGAATATGACTTGATGAAGTTTAATTCCAATTTAGTCTAAATTCGCTGGTAGGTGTCTCAATACATGCATAGTTTCATTTGGATAAGTTTTCAAATTGCTTCAGTACTTTAAATCTAATATTCAAAACATAACTTTTTTGAATTTCGTAAAACTTCATGGCTTGAGAAAACAAAAAGTACAATGCCTATCAATAATTGCAAAAAAAGAAATCTAGATATTTTAGTTTTCTTCATTTTGGTTAAATATTATGAATATAGACTGCACACATAGTCAGCAAATTGACACTTTCGAGTACATGACGCATCTTATAGGAAATGAACTCGTATGCGTTGCCATGGTAACCATGGCAATAAATTCCACCACCGTAATCTAAAATAACCTGTTGTCTTCCAATATGACCGCTAATACATTCAAACGACAACACGGAAGCTAGGTAAAACGAATATAAAACATGACGTCTTGTCACGTATTTTCGAGCGTTTTTTCTCAAACATGGGGGTGATACACTTCAGAGCTTATAACCCTGGTTATATAGCAGTTGGTAACATGAGTTTTGACACAACACTGTAGTACAACTTTATCTAGTTTGGTGTCTAGTTTTGAAGATATGTATAGCTTAAATTTTACATCACATCATTTTAAAGTGAAAATCGGAGTTAAATTCAGAAAGTGTCAATTTCCTGAAAACAGTTGCAGTTAAATTTGCGTTTTAACGTCCCAAACTGATCTTAAGTAAAATATCTAGATTCCTTTTTTTTAGTTTAGTGAAAATCAATACTGTTTTTGAGAAAAAGTTATTTAAAAATTACGAAATATTGTAAAAATAGCCAAAAAATGCCAAAAACACTACTTTTTTTGTTATAACTATAGTGTAACTGATTATAAAGAACCTATAATTTGCCCATATGTTTGCCTAAAAGTGCCTCATATGTGTGCAAAATTTCATAAAGTTAGCTGTTGGTTAGAGCGAATCGCGACAAAAACTGCACATACGAAACTACCACCTTAAGGGCCGGTTTCCACTAAGCAGAAAAAAAAAGAAGAAGACAACAAATAAGGCCTTATTTTGGAAATAAAGGGGCATTTCCATTGTAAATATCAGCTTTTGTTATTTTCGAAATATCAAACCTAAACTTTGAGGGGGGGAATACCCAGGTGAAAAATTAAAGTTCTTTATTTTTTGCTTATTTTCACATATGTTACTCCCTCAAGGCACTTCTATCTCAAAAAAGAACAATTAAGATTGAAGTGCACTTGAAGGTGGAATTTTGAAAGCCCCTAGTAAAAAATTGGCAAAAGCACTGTTTCAGCTTGTTACATCTTCACTAGGGTTACATAGTGTACAAATTAGAAGCGAATCGGAGAACCTAAATTTTCACTTATACAGGAAACCCCCGTTAAGGTGGTAGTTACGTAAAGTTTTTGCAAATATTACAATAATTGCAAATGTAGACTGCAATATTTAAGCTAATTTTGAAATTGATTCAAACTTCTACGGTTAATTTATGAATAAAAAATTAGTTTTTTTGTGTTTTTTTTAAACTTTGAAAAACTATGTACATTTTGTTGGCTCTTATACTACTCAGAAAAACCATTTCAAAAAAGGTCTAATCCTTTTACATTTTATGAATATTGTCATCAAAATATGACATTCTGTTAGTTGCTTTAATTTGTTTAAAATTTTAAAAATTCCAACATCTTTTTATAGCTCTTGCCGAAGCATTATTTTCAACTCTCAAAATGTATACCACCATCACTTATTTATTGACTTTACACAGGTACTGTGTTTTACTTATGGAAATAATTACTTTAGTATAAAATGGCCCGGAATTGCACATAAATTGTCGTTCGTAAAGTTTCTGTTTTAGGCAATGCAAAAGTTTGAGTTCCTTTTGTATCGGAATAACATGTGTAGTTTCAGGCTTAAAATGGCAATTTAACGGTAGGACTAATCAGAGGGTTTGAAAACCGATAAGACATATTTTTACAGATAGTTATGTAGTAGGACAAAACGTTAGACCGTTTCAAATAAAGTTAAAGTTAAAGTTATTTTTTTGACGCCCAAAGGTTCTTTTTCCAAGCAGTGAGACTTTGCCGTCTTCCAGTTTTTTGTCGTTGCTTGAGCTACGTGCGTCGTAGAGAGCTTGCAAAACCGCCATCCATAAAGAATTTAATGGTGAACAAAACATGATTGCTCGATGAAGGGTTCAATTATCATGATGTGGCCAAGATATGTAAATAAGCTGAGTCATTTTACCTGCATAGTTGTAGCGTACATGAAAAATTGGCTTGGCAAAACAGCTGGACGAAAAATAAAACCAAACAGTGGTCCTCATACTTTTTTCATAAACATATTTTAAAATGCAGTGTGAAGAAGTATTGTGTTAGTATGTGTTCGCTGCCTTCTCAACTATATTTCCGTGAAAATGAATGAAAATTTCCGTGAAAAATAAGTCACCAAGCGAATTTTAACAGCTGTTTTTGGAAAAAAACTTGGCAACAACTGGTGCTTTTTCATTCAGTTTGATTCGGGTATGAATCAAATCCAGCTTTTCGAAAATTGGATTGGTATGTTGGCGGTTGGCGCCACAGGTCTTCCATCTTCTGTAAAATTATGTTTATTTTCTATAAAATAGAGTTTTACAGTTTGGTGAGAAAGTTTGGTGTGATTTAAGGGCGTAATGTAGTTTTCGTGGTTTTTGACATTTCAGTGTAATTTTTGCGCCCACAGAACTCAAGCTAAAACGGACTACGGCGTCGAAACTTTAGCCACATTATCTTTAAGAAAATATCCCCACCCGTATTTTTCATTTTCTAAAAATAGTTTGTAGAGTCGGTGTTATGAGCTTTTGAAAATTTTAGAGAAAAGTCGAATTACGTGATCTTTGCACAAAAATGTCATTTTCTTAACGTAGAAACGACTTATCAACTATATCAAAAAAACGGGTGGGGATATTATGTCAGTGCATAACTGCAAAAAGTTTAGTAGTTGTTGGCTGATCTTGAGTTTCATAACTGTGGCGCAAAAATTAGTCAAAAAAACCGCTGATGGGGTGTATTCAAATGATTGCAGCAGTAAAATTGCAGAAAATAATCTGCTTTTAAATATAGGTTTTTTAAAGCTAGAAGGTGTAAAAAAATGTAAAAAAGACCGCTTTAGTTTTCGTTGAGGTTAAGTGCAGTTATGGTAGTTTAAAAAACACCTAAAAACGCAATTACCCCCTTAAGTTGGAATAAAATTGAGCTCGCAACAGGTTTTTACGCGTAAGCCGCCGCGTATATGCAAAGTAACGATAGTGTCTGCAACGAAGAAAAAGTCAGCTCCTGCTCTAGTGTTTGTTCGCTAACGGTGCACATGCACAGTCTCTCTAGCGTGTGCCATTTATTACTGCAACGAAAACTGGTTTTGATCGCCGCTGCTGGATGACAGATAAGTAAGGGTTGTAGCATGGCTGCGAGTGCACTCAGATATTTGTATGCACGATGCGCTGGAAAGCTCCGAGTGCAAAGCACGAGTGCGCGCAGCGCACGAGTGCTTTGCACGAGGGCTTTCCAAGCAGAGTTGCATACTAATATCTGAGTGTCAATGCTAGCCATGCTACAACAGACTTGTCACATGGCCTTAACACAGGTGAAAAAAAATATATTGGTAGCGGTAGGATTCGAACCCTCGCACAACTGACTTATAGTTTCAAAGTCAGCGCCTTAGACCACTCGGCTACGCTACCTTGGATGGCAAATGTTTAAATGACAACATTATTGAGTTAGAGAGAAGTTATTAAACAGAATAATAATAAATGACATTATTATTGAGACGGAACAACTAAGTAACTGGTGTTTATAAACAAGCCTAGGTATGTAACTAAAATTAGACTACGACAGCCCTTCACACTGTACGCACTTTAATTTTATCACAACTTGGGTTATAATTAACTGGTTCTGAAGCAGCCGTGGTCGAGTGGTTACGATGGACGACTACGGCCCTTGATGATGTGCTGCTCGATGGTTCGATTCTTTGCGTTCTTTTTAAGGTTCTTTCTTACTTCTAGCAAGCGTGCGACAAATCTTTGAGTGCACGCTGCGTCGAATTCGCCTATGCTTACCGTGTGTTCAGAGAGTGCAACAAATCTCTGACTGCACTCTTAGAAGTTAAGAGATTACAGGAGCCGCACATATCAGAGATTTGTAGCATCCCTAATTACCTAGAGGCCATGTGACAAGTATTATTGATTATTGCCCCTTGATTTGTTGACTTTAAAGAAGGGCACCACCCCCGAAAATTAAGACACAAGTCTGATTTGAGGGGGTCCCCCAGCCTAGAATCAAGTCATATCTTTGGTTTGAGGGGGGTACCCCCATGAAATTAAGGCGTAAAGGTGCTATTTCGACCGAAGCATTGTTTCTGTCGATTAGCTAGAATAAGAAGATTGTCATACTTTTCCCTATTATTTACTTTGTCTATGACGTTACATAACCATCAAAACTTTACTCATAGTTTAATTCGGGAGTTACCTAATTACCTAACT
Organism: Trissonchulus sp. WLG1_4; assembly: GCA_030248245.1. Classification (NCBI taxonomy): domain Eukaryota; kingdom Metazoa; phylum Nematoda; class Enoplea; order Enoplida; family Ironidae; genus Trissonchulus; species Trissonchulus sp. WLG1_4. The sequence goes on along the minus strand of JASANF010002656.1, from coordinate 5,133 downwards.
TTCATTATCAGTGACAGATTCGTTAAAATTGAAGCTAAAATTTGCATACTTTGGAGCTCCCTCTTTTTTCATACAGCTTTGTACTTGCAGCAAAAGTTTGTTTCTGATTTGAGCGTCCACTATCGCTTTACAGACTGTACCATGATGAGCATCGATTTTCATATATTCGTTATATACGGTGGTCCAGCAGCTTAAACAATTTCAAACGCTTCAATTGTAAAAAATAGTAAACAAAAACAGTAAAGTAAGCTACAGTCCATTTCAAATGAAAATGCCTCCGACGCGTCGGCCGACGCCAAGATTTCCGACGCGTCGGATGACGTCATCCGACGCGTCGGGTGATGTCATCAGACGCGTCGGGTGATGTCATCCGCCGCGTCGCGTGATGTCATCCGACGCGTCGGATGATGTCATCCGACGCCAAAACTTTTACCAAGCATTTTGGGTCAATATTGGAATTAGGTTGCAACTTGCAGTCAAAGGCCGAGGTTTTTAGTGCATGGGGGGTGGGTAAAAATAAAGTTCAAGCACTTGAGTGTACTACAAGTTATTAAATTAAATTTATTGAAAGGTTTAGATAAAAATTTTTAAATTTCATTACAAAAAATTTTACATTTATTTAAAATGACTCGAAAAATTGATACTAAAAATAAGTTGCATAGGAAAGCTTAGTATATACACTGAAATTTTTCTGGCCAGTAAGCCAGACAGTCTTATGTAACCTGGCAGACTCTCCCCCAATTGTTAGCATCTATTAGAAATAGGGGATACTTCACACACAAAGTTCAAAAAGATAACTTTTTTCCAGATTTGCAAGTAATTTGCCTTTTGTTTGAGTTACTTAGGTAAGTTTGGAAATAAAAAAAGTTAAAAAAAGTATTTTTAATTACATATTTGTTTCTGTCGCTTTCAGATCTCGTTTCTGACCCCCCCCCCTTTTCTATGTTTGCATCTAAATTTTATCGAGTTTCATTTAGCGTCGGATGATATAAAACTTTTCCTAGCGAAGCCAGCAAGCTTGGCGTCGGGTGATATAATCAGGACGCGCCGGATGATGTCACCCGACGCGTCGGATGATGCAATCCGACGCGTCGGGTGATGTCATCCGACGCGTCCGGCGTCGGAATTCGGACGTCAAGAGGCATTTTCATTTGAAACTGACTGTATTGTAGTTGGATGATATAAAACTGATATAAGACTGTATTGGCGTCGGATGATATAAAACTTTTCCTAGCAAGGCCAGCAAGCTTGGCGTCGGATGATGTCACCCGACGCGTCGGATGATGTCATCCGACGCGTCGGATGATGTCACCCGACGCGTCGGATGATGTCATCCGACGCGTCGGGTGATGTCATCCGACGCGTCGGATGATGTCATCCGACGCGTCTGGCGTCGGAATTTGGACGCCAAGAGGCATTTTCATTTGAAACTGACTGTACATTTTGTAGTATTTATTCCTGTATTAACCTATCTGTTCAATTACAGTAAATTATGACTTAAATTATGTTATAAAATACCATTGCAAAACAAAGGTAGATAAACAACTTCAAAATTCTAGCATAGATAAATTAAAGAAACACTTACGACGGGATCAAAGGTGTGGGGCCGGAAGCTAAATCCTTACAAGGCAGCCACACATTACTAATCAGGCAGGCCACGTGAATTGGGACTGGAGTGACTGCTTGACACCAAATCGGGACCATCAAAAAAACAATGAGCACGAAAAACTGTAACATAAAAAAATCAAATGGTATAGTTTGGTAATGTTATCTGATATGTACTGTAATTTTTTAAACTGTGATGTAGTCAATGCTACAGAACTAGTGTTTCTGTTATTATTATTAGTTGCGTTTAGTTTTTACTAACATTAACAAAAATGTCGTTTTTTCAACAATTGTCAACTAAAAATTAGTGAAAACAAGATATTAGCTTAGTTTAGCTAGTAACTAACACAGATAAAATATTAAATCATAAACTCACGTTCGATTTAAAAGTTGGAGCCATAATGCAAAGTAAGCACGATATTAAACTTCTCTATAAAAACGTTACAATACAAAATACAAATTCTATAAATCTAGCTAGTAATATCATTTGTTGTATTTGTCGCGCACTAGATTTACCTTAAAGTGGGGAGACCTTGAGTAATAGTCAGGCTCAGTGTTGACTTTGGGCCTGTTTCAAAATTGGACTTAACTGGACTTGACTTAACTGGACTTAAACCAGCGGACTTAAGTGGACTTAAAACCTGTTTCAAAATTCCCGGATTTAGCTGGACTTAAATAAGTCCGCTGCTATTTTAAGTCCAGTCAAGTCCGATTTAACTGGACTTAAAATTGCAGCGGACTTAATTGAGTCCAGTCAAGTCCAGTTTTTTTTGAAACACAGACTTAATTAAGTCCGACTTAGTTAAGTCCGACTTAATTAAGTCCGATCCTGTTTAATCAAATAACTTTGCGCATTGAGCGTTTGGGTTGCCCGCATGCTTACGTTTATAACTTTTGACTTAATTTATCGTTTTGCAAGTGTAAGGTGTCATTCGAAAGCTCAGAAAATGGGCTTTGTAATGATGCACTTTTTAAAAAGGTTACTATTCATTTATTTCAAAAAATCATCCTAAATCTTCTTATTTTGAGTTCATTTTTATATACGCTTTTTTAAATACAGTGAAACTGAATTTTCTTTATTTTTAAAAACGTATAGTTACGAACTGAAACGGATAAAATCGATATGCTACCAGCAGACAGTTCAAAAAGGCAGTAAATGTTATCGTTTACACACTAAAACCATGAGCTCTTTTTTGCATACATTAGTTTTTTATTACTCTTATTTTTCCGGCTGTACAGGCTTCTAAGGAAAGGTCCCTACCTAAATACCTATTATCAATTAGTAAATTTTACTTACCCCCTTATCCAAAATGAATTTAGCGGATTTGATTAAGCGTATTTAGCGCTGCTAAATCTGTTATCCAAAATTCCAGGATTTAGCCGATTTAGCGGATTCAGCGCGCGCCTAAATCCGATAAATCCAATAAATCCAAACAATTTTGGATAAGCGTTTTAACTGAATCTGCTAAATCTGCTAAATCCTAAATCTGCTAAATCTGCTAAATCCATGCATTTTGGATAACACTTTCAGACTGTTGTACTGCACAACTTGATTTTGCGCATTCGGCACACTGATCATTTTCGCCTGTAACTTTAGTTACGTGCAACCGTTTTGAACGTTCAATACACCAATCGAAAGCTCTGAAATTGCACTTTTTGGTCATGTAATTTTTATAAATTTTTGGATTAGTTTTGATCAAACTTTCTGATTGTTTTACTACCAATTTCATTTTGCCCATTGAAGTCCCGTCCCTTTTAATTTAGCTTGTAAGTTCGGGCATGTGCAACGGTTTGAATGTTCAATGCACCAATTGAAAGCTTCGAAATTGCTCATTTTAGCTATCGGTGATCTAACTTGTTTGATTTTTTCTATAATTGTAAATACCGCTTGCTTTCACCTTCCAGAAATTCACCTTTCAGAAAGTCACCTTTCAGAAAAGATTTTCTCAACGTTCACCTTTCAGAAAACTGAAATTTCTCAACGTTCCCTGTTCAGAAAGCCAAAATGTTCAAGTTCAAGTTCATGTTCAGTTCACCTTTCAGAAAGTTGAAATTTTGGAACGTTCACCTTTCAGAAAGTTGAAATTTTGAACGTTCGCCTTTCAAAATTAAAATTTGAAATGTTCATAGTATACTGATAATTATGCAATAATAACAAACAATATTCTAAGTGTATTTATTATTTATTCAATTAGTATGCATATTTTAACCTAATTTTTCGGTTGTAAATTTTAACTATTGACTACAAGGCAGTTTTGCAAAGTCGTTCGTTCAGTCAATATATCACTCATTCCAATCGATTTAGTACGATAGGATGGGCAGATTATTATTTTCAGAACTAGGTAGTATTCATCGGTAGTACCGTTCTTTTAATATTTAATATTAATATTAAAAGTCGCTATTTAATACCTATTTAATACCTACTTTTAATATTAATAATTTCATTAAAATTAAATGACAAATAATTTCGGGATTCTATTTATATTAATATTTTATTAAAAATACTCTTTGGCTTCTAATTATATTAATATTAAATTAAAAATAAATTAGGAACTTTTTCCTCAGCAGTTAATTAATTAAGTAACTAACTAAAGGGTAACGTCAGGGGTGGACGCGGGTCAAAATTTTTGACCCGCACCCAAGCCCAATCCGCGGCTCAACACTCGTGGGCAAGCCACAATCTGACCTGGCAATTGAGATCCTGTACATGTGGGTGAATTAATGATTCCATAATTTCTATCTGAAAGGCGAACGTTCCAAAATTTCAACTTTCTAAAAGGTGAACGTTCCAACATTTGAGTTTTCTGAAAGGTGAACGTTGAGAAAATCTTTTCTGAAAGGTGACGTTCTGAAAGGTGAACGCAAACCGTAAATAACACTTTCAGGGGCCTGTTGCTCAACTTTACAAGTCTTACAATTGTAACAATTGTAAGTGAAAAATCTGGTGATTCGTAATGAATTTATATAATGAATTCGTAACGAATCACCTGATTTTGCACTTACAATTGTTACAATTGTAATACTTTTAAGGCTGAGCAACAGGCCCCAGATTGTTTTACTGCACAATTAGACTTTGCGCATTCAGCTATCGGATCACTTAGTATTTTTTCTTGGAACTTCTGCAATGCGCTACCGTTTTGAACATTCAATACACCAATCGTAATCTCAGAAATTGCTCTTTTCAATGATGTAATACTTCTATAAGTTTTCAATAAACATAAACGCTCGTTGCCACATAATGCTCTATATGCACTAGATTCGTAATCTGTAGCCTACTCACAGATACACGTGACCAATTAGCGAGGGGGGTGGTTGAATCTAGAATCCATCTAGAGGGGGGTCCATCTAGAATCTAGTTATTTCCCTGCCCCTGCTGTGCATCTTAGATATTGACTTATTGCACTGTATTTTCCAAAACAGATATAACACTTTGTAGCGTGCACTCAGCAATCATTTGCACTGGTACTGGCACGTGAAGCTCCAAGTGCATGAACAAGTGCGCCTGTCTTGAAAAAAACAGTGAAGTTT
>JASANF010002655.1:0-69145 GCA_030248245.1 Trissonchulus sp. WLG1_4 | reverse complement strand
TAATCTATAATCTTATTGTTGAAATGAATTAGCATCATATTCTTCTTCGATTTTTTATGGTTATTTATTTCTTTTTTTTATTCATTTTTGCAAGACATAAATCGATAACTAGATCGTTGAGCCAGCTACCATCATTTTTCTCGTTTAAAATAAAAAATAAACGCCTTAAATCTGCTCTACGTAAACCAAAAATAATGGGAATAATTTTACGTCTAAAATTAACTTTATCATACGTGAATTCATTAAATATCCTAGAATACAGAGCGTCTACATCACACCTTGATTGCAAACTTGACGGTTTTTTCAAACCCCGTTTTCTATTTCTTGACGATCTGTAAAAATTTTGAAATATAGACACACTAGGATTGTAATTTTTAAGATTATCATTCATACCATACGGATATTTTGTTTTTAAGGTTCTAATCCAAAATTCTTCTCTCTGTAACAGTATATTTCTATTAGCATCTTCATCTTCTACAACGTTAATCTTCTCTAAAATTTTGACTTTAAACTTTTTACAACTACTATTCTTAAAATGCAACAATAAATTAAAACACCCTGAAGAGCCTGAGCCACATATGGAACGAATATGTTCCATCATCCTTATTCTAAACTTCCGTTTTGTTTGTCCAATGTATTGAGCTCCACAGTCTACACATCTTATCATGTAAATTACATTTATAGTATCACACGTCAGAATACTATTATCATATGTAGTTACCATGAATTTTCGACTTTTATATGCACTACTAAAGTATAATTCTGTGTCCATTCTACTGCATACTTTACAGTTAGAGCGTTGGCAGTTTTCTATCGTTGCGGCAGGTGCTAAACCACCCTAGCAGAGCACCACACCCACAGTGCACTGGGTGGACACGGGGAGGGAGGATACTCAGGGGCTGCCCGAGTTTAAGGAGGGCCCAACCCAAAAACCCACCATCCCAAGTGCAGCCAAGTTGGGGGGCAACCCGTGATTTTTAAAAAACCCCCGAACCGGATCACACACTTGGTGCTTTTATTAATTTTTAGTGAGCGAGAAAAGCTTACTCGCAATAAAATTGAAAAAATAAAAGATTACATACCAAGAGAAATAAACCTTAATTTTTTACCAAATTTTATCTTACAGATGTGCTAAAAGGAGAGGGCTACTGGCCTAATAAATACTTAAAATTATTATAGATACATACATTTGAAAAACCATTAAATGACGCGGACACAGAAAAAATTCGTTCACATTCAGACTTCAATTCTCAAAAATATTTAACCAATAGTTAAACAAATAACAATTATAATAATACCTTGTTAAACAAATAACAATTATAATAATACCTAGTTAACACTTCTTTAACAAGCTACACGAAGCTAGACTTAAACGGTCCTTCAACTAACTGAGTATACTGCGCTGGTAAATCATATACAGTAAACTGTTCACCGTCAATAACAATAGTCGGGTCTATTTCAGCAGATTTGTCGATTACTTGGACTTTGCCACGTAGATTCTTCTTAGATTCGTAAATCTTCTGTTTGACTTTGCCCAAGTACCCTTTCATGGCTGCTTTGACGGGTTAGTGATGTCTTTCCAAAATGATTGGCCGCTTCTTGTTCTTTCTTCTTTCAGTATTCAAATCTTTCAGGTTCTTTCCATTACGAATAATTTTAAAGACTTCGTCAGCTTTAGTTAAAGCAATAATCACAGGCTTAGGCTTGTTGGTGCTCTTCATCCTGTGGCAAGCCTTCACCAAGTCCATTGAGAAACTATCATTAAGGTATAGTTTGATAAAGTCCACCACTTCTTCGGTCAATTTTTCTTCGTCTTTTGTATCAAAATTTCGTATCACCAGGTTGACTTTACGTCCATGTTCAGCTTCTTCTCTGACTCGTTTCTCAATTTGTTGTAGTCGCGTGTCCGTAGTAGTCGTTATCTTCCGAAGTTTTCCATATATTTCCTCTTTGGCTGAGTTGATTTCTGACTGCACTAACTGGACAGTTTGAAAATCCACTCCACTTGAACCCACTGTAGAGCGAGAAGAATGTGGAGTATCCAGTCTTCTTTTCTTGTCCTTGCTTGGTTTCGAATGACCTAAATTAAATAAATAAAATAAGATATGATAGCAATAAATATCCAGGCATTTGATGAGTCCCCTTGTACAAGACAAGGGTTTTACTAGGTCCTCTCGTCCAGGACGAGAGTTTCCGATAGGTCCCCTCACCTGAGGTGAGAGTTTCCAATAAACTCCCGTATAGGAGTTTCCTTAAACTTATTGATTTTCGTTTAAAATGATAGAAAATAAAAATACAATAAACTACTATTACGTATCTATCCTCAGCTAAACAATACTTAAACAATTAATGGTTCAGGTATAGCTACATAGAAGCCTTACAAAAGTTATAAGGAGTATTAACCTTGAAAATTAAAGAAAACCTAGGGGGTATGGTAAAAACCATAACGCCCCAGCCCAGAACGAACCCATGGGAGCAACCCTCAACCTTTTGGGAACGTAAAGGGCAGCTAAATTAAAGTAAGAAGAAAATAAATTATAAAAAACCTACTCCTTATATGCGTTTCAAATACAGTTTCATCGCTTTTTAAGTATACGGCTGACATATATTCTGTGTATTGAGTTTAAGTTTGTACCACACACACATGCTCTGGTTATCCTGACTCCAGAATTGAGGGGGAAGTGAGTAAGAGGGCGGCCCGGCCTTTGTGTCGTAAAGCCCCGCTGCATTGCAGTTGACCTGGGACTATGAACTTTTAAGTTCTGAACCCAGAATTGAGCGGCTCACTTCTAGCAGGGTTGCCGTCACCGCACCGTCGGTGTAATGCCCCGCTGCGCTGCAGTTGACCTGGAACTATGGTTACCAGAGCTTCACACGCACATCCCACATACCTTATACATTAAGTTCATTTACAGCTCGGCGCTGTAATGTTTTATATACAGAATATATGTTTAGTCCTAGGTTAGTTCTTGGAGCTTAGGTTAGGGTTTCCGCGGGCGCAGATTGTATGGGTGGAGGGGTTTTGTAGCTTTTGGGGTTACTTCTTCATCTAGTGGGTTTTCAGCAGTGATTGCTCCCAGGGGCTGTTTTGGTTGCTCGGTCGGTTGATCATTAGTAACTCCTTCAGACGTTTCCCAATGTTTCAGGGCAGGCAGCAGAGGTCCGACATCGTAGAAAGGTTTCAATCTGTTAAAATGGGCACGTTGTTCAGTTTTCTTTCTTCCATGTACTTCTTGTAGGATGGCGATAGGCGCAGTTACATCTGTAATTCGATAAGGGCCGTACCATGGACGGTTGAGTTTCTTGGTTTTTCCAACCGCTACAGCTGGACAATGTAGCATCACCAGTTGACCAACGGAATAGTGTTGTTCTGAGCTGTTTTTGTCGTATTGCTGTTTCTGTTTTGTCTGAGCCTCCTGTATATTTTCTTTAGCGAACTTCCATGCTTCGGTGAGTCCTTGTATTAAATCATATCGGTAGTCTTCAATTTCGCAATAACGAGGGGGTTGTAAGTGCAGAATAGTGTCCATAGGCAGTCTAGCTTCTCTCCCAAATAGCAAAAAGAAAGGTGTATCTCTAGTTGATGCTTGTATCGATGATCGATAAGCAAATAGACACAGTGGTAAATAGGTTGTCCAGTCACGGTGATGTTTAGCTACGTACATAGATAGCATTCTCATCAACGTCCCGTTGAATCGCTCACATAGTCCATCAGTTTGCGGATGATATGCTGTCGTATTGATCTTGTGTACGCCCAACAGTTTTGTAATTTCTTGCATTACTGCGCTCATAAAATTAGTTCCCCGGTCAGTCAATAGTTCTTTTGGGCAGGAGTAGCGGCAGACTATTTCTTCGACAAAGATTTTTGCCACTGTTTCCGCCTTAGTATCTTCTAGTGGAAATGCTTCGACCCATTTAGTTAGGTACTCAGTGAATACAATTAGGTATTTTTGGCCTTTTTCTGTCATTGGTAATGGACCAATTATGTCCGCTGATATTCGGTCAAATGGTCCTTCAACTGGGATAGGTACCAAGGGTGCTTTTGCTTGTTTAAGTGGGTTCTTTTTACGAATGCATGTATCGCAAGTTTGGCACCATGTTTTAACGTCTTTTCGCATTGAATCCCACCAGTAGCGAGTTAACATTTTCATGTAGGTTTTCTCCAACCCCAGATGGCCAGCTGTTGGATCACCATGACAGGCTTCGAACACCGTATACTGTAGGGTTGGTGGTATCACCGTTTGTATGTGTAAGCGTTGCCGTTTTCCTAGTGCTGGGTATAGGTGAATTAACACTCCGTCTTCGAGTTCGTAGCGTGGGGCCTTAGCAGCAACGTGGGCGGCTGCTCCAGGATCTATAGGTAGCTCATTATCTCGTAGGTATTCGATTAGTGACCTTGTATTTTCATCTTGGGCCTGTAGCATCTTCAAGTCGGGAATTTCTTCCGTCACTACTGCCAGCACATGTACTTCACTTGTGTCTTCTTCGTTTTCACTTTGAGGCATCCTTGATAATCCGTCTGCATTGGTATGCTTTTTCCCAGGTTTATATTGTATTTCGAGATTGTATTCTTGCAGTTGTAGTGTCCATCGCATTAGGCGTCCGCTAGGCGATTTTACCGTCATTAGCCATCTTAGGGGACTATGATCTGCGATGACAGTCACTTTTTGTCCATAAATTAAGTGTCGATAGTATTTTACGCCGTATACTATTGCCAAAGTTTCCAGTTCTATGGTTGGGTAGTTCTTTTCGGCTTTGGTAAGGGATCGGCTTGCATACGCGACTGGGTGTTCTTTGTTATGTTTATCTTTTTGCGATAGGACGACTCCAAGAGCTTTTCCACTGGCATCAGTTTGTAGGATGAAAGGCTTTGTAATATCTGGGTATGCTAGGATCGGAGCACTAGTCAGTTTTTGTTTTAGTACTGACATGGCATTTTCACATTCGTCTGTCCATTGATATCGAGTTTCTTTTTTCAGTAGATTATTCAGTGGTTTACTAATTTTTGCAAAGTCTTGAATGAATCGTCGATAGTATGACGCCAAGCCCAAGAAACTGCGTAGTTCAGTTATATTGCGGGGAGTCGGGAAATTCTGGACCTTTTCCACCTTGTCAGCTTCCGGCTGAACTCCATCTTTCGACAGTGTATGTCCTAGGTAGCTAACCGTTTTCCTGGCAAATTGGCACTTTCTCGCTTTGAGTTTGAGATGGTGTTGCCTCAGTCTTTTTAGCACTGTTGCTATGTCTTCTAGGTGAGTAGGTGACTATCAAAGTCTTTCGAGTAGATGATGATGTCGTCCAAGTAGCATAGGCACGATTGAAATTGTAGGCCGGACAGTACTAGATTCATCAGTCGCTGGAAGGTAGCCGGTGCATTTGTTAGGCCAAAGGGCATGACATTGTATTGAAAAAGACCTTCCGAGCAGATAAAGGCTGTCTTTTCCTTATCCTTTTCATGCATTTGCACATTGTGGTAGCCCGCCTGTAGATCTAGGGTGGTGAATATTTTCGCGTTTCCCATCGCATCGAGTAGACTATCAATCCTAGGCAATGGAAAGAGATCGCGTCTAGTTATTGAGTTAAGTTTGCGGTAGTCTATGCAGATGCGCGTCCCTCCGTCCTTCTTGGTTACAAGGACCATAGGTGATGACAAAGGCGAAGTTGATGGTTCTATTATCCGTCGTTGCAGCATTTCGCGTATTTGATGTACTACAGTTTCTCTAAGCGCCACCGGTATTCGGTACGGGCTTTGCTGGATTGGGGGGTGGTTTCCAGAATCGATCTCGTGTTTTGCAGCAGTAGCGCACCCAATGTCAAAGTCATCAGCGGCGAACACATCGGCGTAGGCTGCTAGCACGGATATCAGCTTCGCTTTCTGGTTTTCCGTGAGTTCGGATTCATTCAGCTTGAGATCTTTTAATCTCTCTTGGACTTCCGGTTTAGGTAAATGGGTATTCTCTAAGGTTTCCATGCTGGATATATTCTCTTTGGGGACAGCTGTTATTAGACCCACAACTGTGTTCTTATATAGTTTAATTGGTTCTAATCCGGAATTTATAACGCGTACGGGGACTTTCTTTAGTTTCCCCACTAGAGTTCTTGCAATACATAGGCCAGATGATTCTTCCACGCGTTGCACTGGTTCGAACATGCCGCCAAGGCATTCTTCGCCTTTGATAACACCACAAAATACGGCTTGCGTTCTAGGCGGAACGATAACCTCTTCGGGAAGAATTACCTTCCAGTTTCTTCCTTTTGTTTGCTGGGGTGCTTTGAAAGAGATAGTTCCATTCTTAAAATCTATTACTAGAGGTCCTAGTTTCTTGAGTATAACCTTCCCCAGTACGCATTCATGGGGAGACCGATCAACTACGAGGGTGTCTTGAGTAATGGGGGTTAGGCCTATGTGGAATTCCAAGTCCACTCTAGTTAAGATGTTCAATTCCTGGCCCGTCATGCTCCTCGCTTTGATATTGCCTACAGTCTTCCTGATTAAATGTTCTCCGCCAATTCTGTCAAATGTGTGTTTGTCAATGATGGTCACACCTGATCCTGTATCAACTAGGGCTTTTGCTATTTGTCCTTCTATTCGAACAGGGATTAAAGGGGTCGGCTCGTCTGTGCAATTGACCTCTTTCTTACTTTCTCCATGGTCGTACGGATTTAGGCTTTCTGGCCAGAAGCGAATGCCCTGAGCTGTATCAGTCGTAAAGGTACCAGTCTTACAGGTTGAGCTGATTCTGGCAGATTTAGGTGGTGGCTCATCGTTATCAATGCACGGGTAAAGAGTGCGGTGTGAGGTTTGCGTTTCTCCCGCTTTCGTTGGTACAGAGTCATATACAGGCTGTTCCCGTGATGGGGCTGTTGGGTGGGAACACCTTGGCTGCTCATCGTTTGTTTGTGTCAGTCTTTTTATAGGGCTTTCTTCTATCTGCTGGCGGAAGAGCGTCATTTCTTGTTCGTTTCGTTTCACCGCTTTTGCTCGTCGTCGCTGTGCTCTAAGTGCTAATGATCGTGACCAATACTTTTTCTTTGTTCGTCCCCATTCGAACATGCGCGGTAACGCGGTGGGGATGTTGATAGCTACTCGTTCCGTTAGGTGTGCAGGGCAGCAATGAGTCACTATACACGAGATTGTCACGTACGTGCAAACTAAGAAAACCCATATTTGCCATGGACTAACGCTTAGCCCGGTAAGGAATCCGAAGAAGCCTCTGTCCATTATTTTGTTAACCACTTGGGTGGCATCTTCAGAGGCGTTAACTCCGCGACTTCGAGCTCCTAGTTCGTACAGAATTTTCTGTTGATAGTTAAGATCATTTATCATATCGTTAATAGTGAATTCCGATGTTAAATCGGTGAAGTTGAACATGACGATTTGTGTAAAGATTGTAGGTTGGAAACTGAACATGCTCATGTTCCAATTGAATGCTAATAATTCCGGTAGGTCTGCCATTGGCGTGATAGTTCCGTTAGCTGCTTTGTAGTTATATATTATGCCTCCTAGTTGAATAGGGATTTCCTCATTCAAAGCACAGTCTGTAGGATAAGCGGTCTTCCGGATAATGTTGGTGATTGGGTCTAGATATCCTTTATATGTCCCCGTATGCAAGATAAATTCAATTGGTATTTCCATTGTACAACTTCCAGGCACCATGGGGAGTATCTTATACTGAGCCGGTTTCAGTTCTTGACATGGGTATGTGGTTATAGTTGCTCCTCCGGCTCGTGCAGTTATGTCATTTCTGTTTAATATTGAGCGCATAGCCAAGGTAGGCTGTGCCATCATATTGGCTTTGACCACTTCCATTATTAGGGCCATGGACCTGCATGCTGATAGCATAGCCTGTTCAAAAGCAAATTTTATGTTTTGCCTTATTTTTAACTCCTGTGCCTGTAAGGAGCTTGCTAGTAAATCCGACGTGACGATTCCGCTTTGTTCTGTAGTCTCCGGCACATCACCCCTGATAGGTTTCGAGACAGGATTTCGAGAGGCTTTACGCTTGGGTCTTAATCTTCGGTTTGGATGGAATCTAAAGCATCATTGATTTTACACTCGATTGGGTCTGGAATTTTCCAGACTACTTTGCCTTGCTGTGTTTGGCATATCATAGGTTGATTTGCAACTCGTGAGACTCCCACTTCAGTTTGTACCACTGGTCCTGCAAAACAGAACAGCGCCAGTAATGTTTTTAGCACTCCCATGATGCTCGGATACTGAGTTCCCTCCTTCTTGTTCCTGGTACCGGTTTGGTTTTTCTCAATCGGCTGCACATTTGGCTTCTTCTGTGGCCGTTTTCTTTTACCCTTGACGGCAGCTTCTTGCTGTGGCTCCTGGGGTTCATTCGCATTTTCTTTTCTAATGCCGTTCCGGTGTTCGCATGTGACAGCTCCCACAAATGCTGGGTATTTTTGCTCGATAAGTTGTTCATTTTGTTCTTGTAGCATTTTAATAGTTTGAAGGAGCGCCTCTGTATCGCTCTCCGAAGTTTGGGTGTCGGCCGCTATTTGTTTTGCGGATTCTGGTCGATCCTCGATAGTTACTGCCATACTGCGATGAGTAGGCGTGTTAGAGGTTTGATTGCGGTCCCATATTCTGTGATTGGGGTTATATTGTCTCCGAGGGTTTCCATTGGTGCCATAGTTGCGCGGTTGCCCGAATGAGGAATCATTTCGGCGTTTTGGACAACTGAGCACATAATGGCCTGGCTTTTTGCAGTAGTTGCAGATGCCTCTGTTGTCAGTTGTCCATTCTCGGCGTGTTGGTTGTTGCCGGTAATTAGTTTGACGGTTAGGTGGATTCCTCACCTCTGTGCACCGCGGTTGGTACTGACCGCCATCGACCAGTCCTCGCATGTATCCGGTTTGCTGTTGTTGTTGCATAGTCAGTCGGCGTAACTGTTCTTGTAGACTATGGATAGTTTCTTTTAGTTCCTGGTGTTCTTTTGATTTTTCTTTTTCTACCATCACTGCCTGACTGTGATAATTGGCTTGTGGTCCTTGTGGGGTTAATCCGGCTGCCAGATATTCACTGGCTTCTATTAGTTTGGCAAATCGTACAGCTTCCTCGAATGCTTTTGGTTCTTTTGCCAGAACCAGTCGGCTGAAGTGTGGGTGTAGACCAGCAATGAAAAATTCCAGTTTTAGTTTTTCGCGGTGGTCTCGGTCAAAACTGGGGTATGCCCCTTTCACCAGCGACTGGATTGCAGTCGCGAAATCACCAACTGATTCGTCTAGGCGTTGGGCCCTTTTGTGTAGCTGGGCACTTTTGAATCGGGAGTACTCTGCTGGTTCTAGCGCGTCTCGTAAGTAATTTACCAGCGCTGCATACTCTGCTTTGGTTCCCGCTGGTGCTGTACTGTAGATTTCACGAGCGTTGCCTTTTAGGCAGACTGGCAGCATCTTCGCCTTTACGGCTGAAGACCAGTTATTGGCGTTTCCAATTATATCAAAAGTATCGATAAAATCACCAAAATTTTCATTGCCAGTATATTTCAAATTGACCAGACTGGCTATTCCGTTAACGCCACTCAGTGTGCTGCGGACTTGGTCAGGTAGCTCTCTGATAGCACTGTGCAGGCCCGACAAATCCGGCGGATTTTCATTGTCATTCGACATTTTAGTGTCGACGGAATATTGCGGCAGCTGTAAGAGTTCAGTTGCTTTACGGATATCTGAACTGTCAAATCCGGTAAATTGACTCAGAGACTCGGATTGAGAGTCAGTTCCCGGGATACTATACTCCTTAAGTTCTGCCAAGTATTGTCTGAGTGCTGCTTCCGATGTTGTGGTCACGGTCCTTCCTGAACGCGGTTCGCGTTGTTCCCCGCCCTGAGTGATGGGCGTAGACTGAGCCTGGGGGTTTCCGAAGACTTCCTCAGCAGAAAAATTGGCGTCGTCCCGTTCTACAAGCGGAGGTGACGGTTGTGGATCCGTTTTTACCGGCTTCTCCGCGAAAACTGTAATTCCGCCTTTTTCTCGACTCAGGGAAATGGCCAACTACGTAAGCCAACTTCCTGAGGCTGTTATGCCGAGGAGAATGACGCAACAGGAGCTGCGGTGTTTTAGCCACTAAAGTGACTACCGAGTTCAACTGAATTGCGAGATAATCTCGGTGGGACCTCCAAAATGTGACGTTGCGACCAGCCTAATTGGCTTGTAGTCGGCGATTGCTGGGTTACAGCCAGATGCGTGGTTAAAACGCAGAGTCTTATACTTTGGATGCTGGTGTACAGCCAGATGCGTAGTTAACGCAGAGTCTTATACTAGACTAGAGTGCTGGGTTACAGCACTAAGGACTTAACTTAGTCTGAAATTAGAAGACAACACAGAGGGTTCGATCAGCTATTTTATTATGCTGAACCCACCACCAAGACTGAAAATTTCTCCCGTCCCCTTTCTTTTATAGTGGCCAAGGGCGTGGAATTTTAGTTTAAGAATTTAAAGTTGGTGAAATAGAATGTTTGTTTGAAATTAAAAGGTGAGTTTTATAGCCCTTGGCATATAAAAGAAAGGGGGCGTGCAATTACGTAACAGAGAAAGGCTGACACAGACACATTACGGTCATTCATTCGGTCATTCATTCAATTACAGTCATACACATCATCCATCACACAACAGGACACATAAGTTTACATTACGGTACATATAGGAACAACGCAGTCATAAGTACGGTCATACACACACACCAACACACACACACACATTATTTCCCTACACCACAGGCGTTTCGCACTTTTTGACGCAAAAAAAACAGTGCATACATTTGGTGCCTAACTCCAGAGCCAGCGTAGAATCGTCCGTGGTGGTGCTACTAGCAGAACATGTCATAGTAGCACCATCACGGAGCAGAAGAGTTTCTCCCGCTGACTCATTTATATTGGGGGAAGCCGGAAGGCTTGTGCCCCAGCCCCAACCACCCTATAGCCAAAAAATAATTTTATTGTGGTACCTAGGTTTTTTCCAATCCTTAATGTTTCGACATGCCGTAAAAGGTTGGGGCTCAAGAAAGTTCACTTAAACTGCACACTCAGTTAGCGCTTAGTAATTTTGCAGAAGTCAGCGAATTTTTTAATTACAAATTAACGACGAAGTTAGAAGTACCTGGTACATGATGGTCAGTACTTTACTTTTGACATATATGTGCTTGAAAGGTTCCAGATAAGTCAGGCAACCCATTCTAGCTCAAACCTTACTTAGAAACTCTAGCTCAATAAAATAGAAACTCTAGCTTGATGAAACTAGACAGTGTACATATAATACAAAGTTTAAACTTTTGAAATTAGCTAAAATTTGCCAGTGCACTGCCATTCTGTTTCTGCAGCAGACAGTTTACCTTTTCAAGCCTCGCATTCTATTTGAAAACTTAAATTTTCAAAAAAAATCTCAGTGATCTTGTAAAAATTTCAAAACTACAAGTGTCATCTGAGATACCGAGACCACCCTTCCGCAGGTCTCGGTTTTCCTACCGAGACCGAGACCAGCCTATTCTCGGGTTTTTTAAGAGACCGAGACTGCCAACCCTGGTTCTCCCCTCCCCCAGATGGAAACCTCAGCCCCCACCCAGACAGGTGCTTCACGCCCCCGCAAGCTTACGACGGCAACGCAAAATCGGTGCTCCGCACCCCCCCCCTTACCCGGTGGCTCACTCCCCCCAGAATGCGCTAGCTGCCCACGTATGCTGACTTCTGGTGGCTTCCATCTCCAGATCCCCACATACGCCCATATACAAAATGGGGGGGGGACAAAATTTCCTGATGGGGAACAAGATTTTCTAGGAAATCCTGGCCGGGGCAAGGATTTCCGAAGGGACAAGATTTTGGGAGTGATTGGATGGATGTTGATGAAAATATGATACTTTATCCAAAATTTCCGAGGTCGATATATATTCCGACTCTAAATTTGGGTGGTCTGAGAAATTTTAACAAAATTTTTTGAATTTATCTTCTGGAAGCTACTGCACCACTACAAATTGAAATTTAGTCTTTTTTCTACTTTCTCCACGATTTCTGGCTCTGTGTAAGTCATGGACTCTGAAAAAAACCCATCCGTTTTTTTTCGAAAAATCGGCCTTCCGTTTTTTAGTTAAGGTTGCTATACTGAAATCATGACCAGATCATTATCAAAAAACAGATCTGTTAAGACTAACAATCCTAAACACAAGGACTGGACGGCATAGTTCAATGAATTTTCCGAGTGCAGCGTTGTTAAGATGTATAGTGTGTGTATACGTACAATACAATCGCTGGCGGACGGCGGTTCCAGACTTTGATTTCGGGGGAGGGGCGGAGGTCTGAAGATTTTTAAATTTTATATACACTATATATACACTATATATATATACATATATGGGGTGCAGAGGGTGTGTGGTGTGCACCCCTTTTTTTGGTCCGAAGGGGGGTGCAACAGCTAGATGTCGAAAAGTGTCTGCCGCAATGCAACAATTTTTTTACAAAAACCAAAAAATCGCTAGCTTCTGGGGGCTACCGCCCCCAGCCAGACCCCTGCTTTATATATATGTTTTGCAATGACTTTCTCATCAATTTGAGCATTAGCAGTGTTCATGATAGACTTTGCTTGTTCACTTTTACAACTTTTCGTGACCAAACGCGTGTTCTGTGATTTGCTGAATCACTAGAACATAACACATAAGTCATAAATGCAAACCAAAAAGGTGTGTATATGTCATGTTGGACGAAAATTTTTTTGAAAATTTTTTCATTTTTAAAAAAATGTGTGTGTGTTTCAGACTGGATCCGGATCCGGATCCGGCAGAAATTTTGGATGCGGTCGATCCCTAATATATATATATATATATATATATATATATATATATATATATATATATATATATATATATATATATATATATATATATATATATATATATATAACATATATATATATATATATATATATATATATATATATATATATATATATATATATATATATATATATATATATATATATATATATATATATATATATATATATATATATATATATATATATGTATCCATCATATATATATATATTAGCGATCGACCGGAGCCTCCGGCTCCGGCTCCGGCCGGATTAGGGCCCTCCGGCTCCGGCTCCGGCCGGAGCGACCCAAAAAATTGCCGGATGCTGTACCGGAGGTAGGCTTAAATGGTTGTTCGGCCAACAGATGCTGATCATAATATCATCAGGATAGTATATTATACTCTATCTCAAGACTATGTATATATTCGTATTATTAATAGCGCTGTTTCAGTCTGCATATGTTTGCACTATCTGGCGTTCTCATCGTGCGTACGTATATACATACGTATAATTCGTACATAACAGCTGAGTGTGCGCTACTACGCTGGCAGTGTGCAGCATATAATAGCATATAATACTGGTGTGTGCTGGTGTGCATCGTATTGTTTTGACAATTACGGTGTACAATTAATTGAGGTATATTTATAATTAGAATAAGCTAAATTGCCAACATTCGAATTTATATAACACGAACGGCAGGGCTGATACACAAACGAAATGTCAAAGAATAAGATCATTCCTTTAGAGTGAAGACTAGTGTTAAGATCATTCCTTTAGAGTGAAGACCAGTGTTAAGCATGCCACTGAGTAACAGAACAGGGTAACCGGGTGACATTTTATAATTTTCTACATTCAGTAGAACCCCATTGCGTTGCTTTTTCTTTATAGTCAATGCTTTCGCTTCAGCCATTGCTCAAGCAGATAAATAGTCAAACAGATTGTCAAAGTAAACAAACACAAAGCTGATTAAGCCAACACAAAATGGTACTTACACTTGTCTGATAAGCAATCAGACAGGGCTATACTACTCCAGCAGCTAGTAAGAATACTACAGAAAATAAGTATCAATTTAGTGTATTAACTTTTGACAGCACTAAATTCGGTCGTCAAACAACAGTTGTCACTGTATTTACAACAATACAGATAATAGAGTACTATCTAGCCTTAAAAATGTAGCCAAACCCGACAGAAAACTGCATGTGCAAACTTAAAATGCAAATGCAAAAAGCGAGAGCCAAAATCTGGCTACTCAACAACACAACGGCACCAAAATTGCATATAACGGCGCGCAAAATGCAGCCAAATAACTGACTACCTCCGCGAGCCTTGACCTTGACTAACGCAAGCAGAATGGCACCAAAAGAACATGTAGCAGTATACACACACTGGGAGCCAAACGACTGACTACCTCAGCATGCACAGCGTGCACTGTCCAGAGTGCCAAATAACTGACAGCTCTGACAAAACAGGAATGCACAGGAATAGCCGGCTACACGGCATAAACATCAAGCAACAAATCCTGTTGACTTGAGCAAAAATTCATTAAAATAACTTACAGTTTGTAATCAGGTCGAAAAGGTTACCAATTCCTTGCCGAGGACCATATAAAAAAGATGAAAAGGCTAGGACACTCGCTCTTTACATGTAGTAATCAGGAACACGCACACACATGACAGCAGCAGCAACGTGTCAATAGAACACCACCTTTTACTAGCCAATTCAATCAATAACAGTCGATACAACGTGTTATGTCCCAGACAACTACACACTACACAACACCACCTAGTGATCACATGCAATAAATAACACTGCCTTTGCATGTGTGTACGAGTACATTATATACATGTATGCTGTATGTATGTATGCTGCATTTACTTGCGTGTTAAAACTGTCTGATGTGACATTAACATCTTTTGTTTTAGTTTTCTGTTCCTGTCGGCAAAATTTCTGATATGTTTCCAGTAGTGATCGAACGGGATTGAAGTTCGGTATCGGGATCGGGATCGGGATTTGCGTTCGGGATCGGGATCGGGATCGGGATTTGTGTTCGGGACGGGATCGGGATCGGGATTTGCTTTCGGGATCGGGATCGGGACCGGATCGGGATTTTACCCTCGGGATTCGGGATTCGGGATCGGGATTCGGGATTTTTGGTTAGGATTTTAGAAAAATTTTCCGAAGTCGAATAGGGAAATTTTTTAAGTTAGGGGAAGCACAAAAATATGGGAAACAGATACCCTTACACTAGAATACTGTATAGCAGGCGGGGGAAACCCACCCCATTTTCTTGGGGAAAAAACCCGCCCCAGTTTCGGAACTTGAACTTTGGTGCGCCCCACCACATTTTGGTCGCCGCCAACCGCCCCCCACTGCGCCCCCGCCCTAAAAATTTGGCCTAAAAATATGCCAGGGAACCCTTGTGTAACATTTCAATTGGATAAAATTTCCGGGAGGGGGTGGAGGAGTGGGGGCAATATAATACGTACATTCCCTGGATGGGAAGAAAAATCCCAAATCCCTGAACTCAAACATACACGTACAATATATACACGTAAACATGTATATGTATAGCCATAGCCCAGTGCGTGTGGACTCAGGGGCTTACGCGGGTCGTGTGTACTCGCGAGTTGGGTAAGGTCGACCAGCGGGTACCCACTTCAGGCAGCGCGGTCACTTATTTTTTTCCTACACCGAAACTCAAACACTTTATCACGTCGGACTCAATGTGAACCTGGGGCGTAGCCAGGATTTTGAAAAGGGGGGGGGGGGGCTCGCACCTTGTCTACTTTTTTGCTCACTCAGTGATAGCGATTTTGAAGTTGAAGTGAAGTTTTTAGCGATTTAAGCACTTGTTTAGCGATACACGCGCATTGTAAACGTAAGACCACTGAGCCATAGGTTGCAAGGGTCTGGGGGCGGCAGCCCCCAGAAAAGAATTTTAGATTTTTTTCAATTTTCAGGATGAATTTAGGATAGTGGATACGTATTAGGAAGGAAATTTAAACAAACGATGGGAACGTCTGGCGTCACATCAGTGTGTGTACTACCAAAGTAGATGCAGCATAATCTATACATGCATGTATATATTGTATACATGCATAGACTTTGATGAGATAGAATAACAAGGAATAAACTACAGAACTGCAGGGGTCTGGGGGTGGCAGCCCACACGAAAAAATTTGGAGAATTTTTTATATTTTAAAGCCAAATTATGTCAATAAGAGACGTATCTGAATTTTTATCCGTACGTTTATAAACGCAACATATTAAACTCCAAAGTTGCCGGTTGCTGGGGGCGACAGCCCCCAGAAAAAATTGGCGATTTTTCCAATTTTTAGACCGAATTTGGTCAACTGGAGACGTATCACAAACTTTTTCCGACAAAAAAATTAAAACAAAAGATGGTAACGTCACATCAGTGTGTTGCACAAGTATATAACTGTAGCATAATGTACCCGCGTATACATGTCATGCATAGGCTTTGACGAAAGATAATAACAAAAAATAGTAAGCCGGGGTCGCAGGGGTGTGGGAACGGCAGCCCCCAGAAAAAATAAGGGAAATTTTTGATTTTCAGGTCAAATTTGGTCAATTGGAGACGTATCAGAAATTTTTCTAGGCCGGGCGATAAAAACCAGAGGGGGGACCCATGTTGACATTTTCTTCAGGTTCGACCAAAACGGGGGGGGGGGGGAGTCGCGACCCCCGCGACCCCCCCTGGTTACAACCCTGATGTGAACAATGTACAGATGTCCATTATGCACACACTTGAAACAATTACTAGGTAGGTTATATAGAATGGTGGGTCAACGTGGGTCGCGGGTCGGCTTTTACGGCGCGGGTTGTGTCGCGGGTCACCTACGAGTGCTGAGCCGCGGGCTGGGTTGGGTCACGGGTCGAAAATTTTGACCAGCGTCCACCTCTGTGTGGGCTAACACATGCATGAGAACTTTAACACACAATAAATAAGATAAGTGATGAACGACAACTAAAGTAATCATATTGTGATGTACATAATGGCGGGGGTCTGGGGGCGAAGCCCCCAGAAAATTTTTTTAGATTACACTAAATTTTGAAAATTTGAGACGTGAAATAATTTTGCAAAATCCCGAAAATTTCGGGATTTGCGTTCGGGATCGGGATCGGGATTTGCGTTCGGGATCGGGATCGGGATTTGTGTTCGGGATCGGGACCGGATCGGGATTTTACCCTCGGGATTCGGGATCGGGATTCGGGATCCCGTTCGATCACTAGTTTCCAGCATACGGTCTCAGACTTCGATTTCGGGGGGGAGGGGGTGGAGATCTGAAGAAATGTCTTCACTTTTTATAACAGCATTTTTAGCTTTACGCTATCTTGTTATAGCCGTAGACAAGCCATATCAAGGGCAATGAGTTGAGTCAGTTTGCAGTAAAAGCCAGTGGCGTACCAGGAAAAAATTTAGATTCTTTAAATTTTCAGACCGAATTTGGTCAACTGATGACGTACAGTATCTGTAATTTTTTTGGCCGGGCAATAAAAACCAAAGGGGGAGGACCCTTTAAAATTTCAGTCGGAAAAACGACTTTTTTCAAAAAGATGAAAAAAATTTGGGCATGTGCGTCAGGGGACGCAAAATTTTTTGAGGAAAAAACACTGCCAACCCAAACCTGCTATATACTGTTTTGGACATGCTTCCAGTTCCAACTCAAGTATTTAAAACCAAAACCAACCCAACCCCGAAGCGTTCGGTACGGAAGCATTGTGTTTTTCACGCAAAATCAATGGAGTTTTCTAGGCAGCTATATTGCAAAAGCTCATCCTGAAACACTGACAAAATTCAATCAAGTTTCAACATAAATTGAAGTTTATATATAGATAGTAGAAAAACAGTAGAAAAATAGTAGAAAAAAAGTAGAAAATTAGTAGAAAAACACTATTTTCAAACAAATGCAAGCAATCTAAATATTTCGACCACAGAATTAGTTTAGAACTCTAGAACACATTAACACACACTTAGTTTTGTATCAAAAGTATAATTGACACAAAAACTGAAAAAGTAGAAAAAAAGTAGAAAAATTGTAGAAAAATAGTAGAAAAAAAGAAGAAAAATTGTAGAAAAAAAGTAGAAAAGTAGTAGAAAAAAAGTAGAAACTGCAAAAAATAAAAATTTATAAAAATAGTAAAAAATGCAGTTGTTCGAAACAAAAATGGCTGTCAAGACTTGAAAACATTGATAAAATTTTAATTTCAATGCCAAAAATTTAAATCTTTGAAAAAACCCAAAAGTAGAAAAAAAGTGGAAAAAAAGTAGAAAAATTGTAAAAACAAGTAGAAAAAATGTAGAAAAAAAGTAGAAAACGGTTTTCTACTTTTTTTCTACTTTTTTTCTACTCAGATTTTTTCCTGTGCCCCAACTGCACTTGATCCGGTTTTTGACATGTTTAAAATTCCCAGGCATGTCCCCCACTTTTTTAATACTAGTCAGTTTACTGATAAATTTGCTTAAAAACAAACACACCTAATATTTAACATGTCCACAGACGAAATTTTGAAAAAGGGAGAGACATGCCTAGGGATTTTGACCTTAACAGTACTGTACTGTGCCAAAATTAATTCGGGATCAAGTGCGGTTGGGGGGAAAATAGTGGACCTATTTTTTGGAGTAGAGCACCTCAAGGGAAGCATTTTTTGTAATAGAACCCCTATACACAAATTTGTATTTTCTGACTGAGCTATGACCCCTTGAAAATTGCATCTTCAATGTTTTAGAAAGTGAACGTAGGCCAAAGTTTGAAGCCAAAAATGGATATTGGCTGGAATTCACAACCTAACACTAACTTTTTCCTTAAAAGTTAGTGAAACACTTAAAATTGGCCTCGAAACACTAACATTTTAAGTGTTTCAGGCTGAAATTTAAGTGTTTCACTAACTTTTAAGGGAAACTTTAAGGCCCGTATTCTCATACTTACACTAACACTTAAAGATAGTGTAAACACTAACTTTAAGTGCTTCGTAGCACGAATTTTAGTGCTACGAAGCACTTAAAGTTAGGGTTTACACTAACTTTAAGTGTTAGTGCTAGTATGTAAATACGGGCCTTAGTGTTAGTGTTAGGTTGTGAATCCCAGCCATAATCTTTGTTTTTGGATAGTTTTGAGTGCGTTATGATGTTTTAAGGCATCGTCTAGGCTTAGCTGGCAGGATTCTCTAGGCTAAGCTGGCAGGATTTTTCCTGAAAATTTCGAATTTTTAGTACCTATATAAGCCTGAGCCTAAGCCTGAACCTAAGCCTAAGCCTAATCCTGATACTAAGGCCCGTATTCACATACTAACACTAACACTTAAAGTTAGTGTAAACACTAACCTTAAGGTGGTAGTAACGTTTTCGACAGTTTTGCAGGAGTAACATTTGACAACTTACGATTAATTTTCAATCAATAATTTATAGTACGCATATTAATTTAGGAAACTATAAATTATAATGAGATAAATGCTTGCTAAAATAGCTTGGAACAATCATTTTCAATTTTCACAGAAAATATTTTTCAGCCAGTTACGACAATTTTTTGTAAATTTTATGTTTAGCTAAGCCAAAGTAGTAGCTAGTCAAAAAAGCCGTTTATTGAAAAAAGTAAAAAATGACACACGGGCATGTCAAAAACCTTCAATTTAGATGCCAAAACTTATCCTTCCGTTTTTCACTTTTTGAGATTACGTCACATTTATGTAACATTTCTTTTGAACTAAAGTGCATTACACAAAAGTCCGCAAAACTTGACAACTACTACACGCATTCTGTTCAAAATTTTGGATAAATTGGCACACATATGTGTCTACTTTATGCTAAAATTTAAAAAATTTTCATGGCTTAAATTTTGCGTTACATCAATTTCATTCACAGAAATCTGTAAAAATGTACTTCCGTGGACTAAATCTCAAGTCTCAATGTTGCAATCTTTTCATGCGTTATTTTACATGTTTTTTAGACAATTTCTGATGTGTCAATTTTTTTATTTGTATTAATTTAGCCCATGTCGTGAAAAAATTAGATTCAAAAATTTGTATATTTTTCAAAATTTGAAAAAATTCAAAATTGAAGGTCCGTAACTTCTTTTCTACATCATATAAATGCACCAAACTTAGTATTAAAATTCACCCTGTTATTGACTATGTTGGTGTAAAGAATGAAATTATTTGGAATTACACTGTCAATTTTACAAGCAAAACATGAAAAATGCAAAAATTCACGAAATTTGACTACTTTAACAGTGTCTGCAGACTAGCTTGTTACAGATTTAAGCTAGATAATGTGCATAAGTGTAGTTCCAATCAAGTACTTTAACGTGAAAAAGACAGCTATTAAATTTATTGAGTCAATCAAAAATTATAGCACGTTATAAAAACTGTCGAAAACGTAACTACCACCTCAAGTGCTTCGTAACACTAAATTTAGTGCTGCGAAGCACTTAAAGTTAGGGTTTACACTAACTTTAAGTGTTAGTGTTAGTATGTGAATAGGGGCCTAAGCCTTAGCCCCATACTAAGCCTAAGCCCTAAGCCCAAGCCTAAATTGAGGCCTTTGAATTTGGGCAAAAATTGGACGATTCAGGTGAGTTTGGCCAATTTTTCGGAAGGAATGGGGTCAACGTGCCTTTGTGTTGATTCTAAAAAATTGTAAACATTATTTCAACTCGTTTATATTTATTTAAACACGTTATAAAATCGTGCATTTTGGGTCTAGATAATTTCTTTTTAAATATTTGATCCATTTTTCGCATGTTTTTATTGTTTAAACTCTTCAAAAAGTGGCCAGATTTGAAAGTGCTCAAAAAAGCCAAATTGGTCCACTTTTAACACGTGCCATACAAATCATATTTATAATTGTGCAATGATACTTTGCATAAATATAGAGGAAAAGTAGCGCTTTCGAACGGTATAAAGAATGCGCTCTTATGTTAATTATTGATTGAATACCAGCCTGTTGAAAAACACTGCACATTCGTTAGTACCACCTTAAGGTGGTACTAACGAATGTGCAGTGGTTTTTAAATTTTTGAAAAAAATTTGATGATGCAAACTGTATTTTTTGAATACAAAGTCTGTCAAAAGTTGATTCATATACACAAAGTGGCAAATGAAGTCAGCAGGATCATGTGAAAAATTTTTGGAGCAAGCCAAGCCAACAAGCCAAACTACACAACAGGAGAATAGAAATTTGACAGTTTTGGCCACTTTTGTAAGCGCATGCGGAGCGCATAAACACAAAAACGAACATGAATAAACTTTTGCGAATTTTCTAGACCCAAAATGAAAACTTTTCAAATTGCTTATATTTTTGCGAAGATATAGAACTCGAAAGTTGAGTGTGAATAGACACTTTTTACTTTGAAACCATATATTTCATTTAATAATTGACCAATCATAAAATCGTGCATTTTGGGTCTAGATAATTCACTTTTAAATATTTTTGCCATTTTTTGCATGTTTTTCTTCTTTAAATTCTTCAAAAAGTGGACAGATTTGAAAGTGCTCAAAAAAGCCAAATTGGTCTACTGTTAACACATGCCATACAAATCATCTTTACAGTTGTACAATAAAACTTTACTTAAATGTAGAAAAAAAGTAGCGCTTTCTAACGATATAAAGAATATGCTTTATAGTTAATTAATTTTTGAATATTAGCCTTTTGAAAAACACTGCACATTCGTTAGTACCACCTTAAGGTGGTAGTTACTTAAGGTGGTAGTAACGAATGTGCAGTGTTTTTCAAAAGGCTATTACTCAATAATTAATTAACTTTAGAGCACACTTTTTATACTGTTAGAAAGCACTATTTTTCTTCTACATTTATGTAAAGTTTTATTGTTCGACTGCAAAGATGATTTGTATGGCACGTGCTCAAAGTAGACCAATTTGGCTTTTTTGAGCACTTTCAAATCTGGCCACTTTTTGACGAGTTTAAACAACAAAAACATGCCAAGAAAGGCACAAATATTTAAAAATAAATTATCTAGACCCAAAATGCACGATTTTATGATTCGTCAATTATTAACCGAAATATGAGCTTTCGAAGTCAAAAGTGTCTATTCACACTCAACTTTCGGGCTCTATATCTGCGCAAAAATATAAGCAAATTAAAAAATTTTCATTTTGGGTCTAGAAATTTTGCGAAAGTTTATTCGTGTTCATTTTTGTGTTTATGCCCTGCGCATGCGCTTAGAAAAGTGGCCAAAACTGTTAAATTTCCATTCTCCTGTTGTGTAGTTTGGCTTGTTGGCTTGGCTTGCTCCTAAAAATTTTTCACATGATCCCACTAACTTCATTTGCCATTTTGTGTTAATGAATCAATTTTTTACAGACTTTATTATTAAAAATTGCAGTTTGAATCAACTAAATTTTTTCAAAAATTTAAAAACCCCTGCACATTCGTTACTACCACCTTAAGGTGGCACTCCTGAAATGTGGGTTTTGGCCATTATTTTGAAAACGCGCAAAAATAAACATGCATCGTAAGAACAAAAGTTGATCAGAAGTGAATTTCCTTCAATTTGATGTACATATCACATAAAAAAGTTTTTGAAGATTTTTGAGCAAATTTCGTCAAGAAAAATAGATTTTCACGGAAATGCCTTCACAAGCCAGTGCATTTACACGTATGTAATGAATTTGAAAGGCTGAAAAACACTAGCAGTTGTGTTTTACTGAAACGTAATTAAAAATTTTTGGTGTTTTATTGAGTGTGGTATAACTTTTTTGAGAACTAACGCAATACTTTCTGCATGAGACAGAAATATAGTGCGTGTGAATACAAACGCAAATTTTCGGCTTGCGATTTTAAAAAATTGGCTCAACGAAAAAAGTTGAAATTTGGCACATAAATGCACCTTGTCATCTTCGAGCGGTCGCAAAATTTGATTTTTGGCAAATCGATAGTATCTAAAAAATTTAGCCAAATTTATGTTTTTCAAAAATCGCGATTTTAGTGTTTTTTGATATATCAATCATATTCATCAAAAATGACTTTTTGCGACCGCTCGATCACGTTAAGGCGAGCAAAATGAGCTATTGATTGTGCAACAGCTACTTACTTGCGAAGAGAAATCGCAAGCCGAAATTCCACTCACGTTTGGTCTACAGTGAATGCTAATTTGTATCAATCAACTTCATTTTTTGTATTTAGGCATACTTTTACACCAGCTTGCCATTGTGTATCTAACAATGGCCCCAAACTGCCGTTTTTTGAAAAGTCACATTTCAGGAGCGCCACCTTAAGTTACCTTAAGTTTTCGACAGTTTTTATAACGTGCTATAACTTTTGATTGACTCAATGAATTTAATAGCTGTCTTTTTCACGTTAAAGAACTTGACTGAAACTACACCTATGCACATTATCTAGCTTAAATCTGTAACAAGCTAGTCAGCAGACACTGTTAAAGTAGTCAAATTTTGTGAATTTTTGCATTTTTCATGTTTTGCTTGTAAAATTGACAGTGTAATTCCAACTAATTTCATTCTTTCCACCAACATAGCCAATAACAGGGTGAATTATATTGCTAAGTTTGGTGCATTTACATGATGCAGAAAAGAAGTTACGGACCTTCAATTTTGAATTTTTTCGAATTTTGAAAAATACGCGAATTTTTGATTCTAATTTTTTCACGAAATAGGCTAAATTAATACAGATAAAAAAATTGACACATCAGAAATTGTCTAAAAAACATGTAAAATAACGCATGAAAAGATTGCAACATCGAGACTTGAGATTTAGTCCACGGAAGTACATTTTTACACATTTCTGTGAATGAAATTGATGTAACACAAAATTAAAGCTAACAAAATTTTTGAAATTTTGGCATAAAGTAGACACATATGTGTGCCAAATTATCCCAAACTTTGAGCAAAATCCTTATAGTAGTTGTCAAGTTTTGCGGACTTTTGTGTAATGTACTTTAGTTCAAAAATTAATGTTACATAAATGTTACGTAATCTCAAAAAGTGAAAAGAGAAAGGATAAGTTTTGCCATCTAAATTGAAGGTTTTTGACATGCCCGTGTGTCATTTTTTTCTTTTTTCAATAAACGGCCGTTTTGACTAGCTACTACTTTGGCTTAGCTAAACATAAAATTTACAAAAATTGTCGTAACTGGCTGAAAAAAATTTTCTGTGAAAATTAAAAACGATTGTTTCAAGCTATTTTAGCAAGCATTTATCTCATAATAATTTATAGTTTCCTAAATTAATATGAGTAGTATAAATTATTGATTGAAAATTAATCGTAAGTTGTCAAGTGTTACTCCTGCAAAACTGTCGAAAACGTTACTACCACCTTAAGGGGGCGCTCCGGGAATCAAGGATTTGGGCCGTATTTTTTAAAAACAGCCAAAATGACCTATCATTTTTGAAGGAAAGTTGCCCAAAATACTATTTCTGATGTTTTGACGTGCATATCTCCATAGCAAAAAATTTAGAAAAATTGGACAATTTACTGATTTTATTCAACTTTTACACAAATTCAGCAAGTAAGCCAGTGCATCAACGCTTTTTGAGGTTTTGCAAACAGACGATACGTAGATTTTATTAGTCGTAGTGACAAATTAAAACAATTTTATTGCGTTCTGTGCAAAAAAAATGGCACAAGAAACCGTTTTGGGAAGCAGCAGACTCAAATATAGGCTGTGTGAATACAAAACCAATTTTTCGGCATTCGATTATAAAAAGCTGGTGAGATATTTTTTTACAAAATTTCGCACAATTATAGCCTTAAGCTCTGCACAGTTGAACAAATTTTTAGTTTTTTAAAATGAAGCTTAGAATTTTTTTTATATGAATTTTATTGCTCAGAGTTCGACCTCGAAAATACATAATGACATTTTTTATCCAAACCTGACATAAATGTTAAAAACCAAAACAATGTTCAACTAGAGAAGCACATAAGCTACATTTTGGTATATAAAGTGTGACTATACGCAAAGTATAAGCAGAGTTATCGTTTGCCGAAAATTCACTCTCGTTTGGTGCTCTGGGAGTCACGTGACATGATCACGTGATTTGAAATTTTGCCTCCAGTGTTCTTTTGTGCCATACTACATATATGTATGTATCGTAAAGTTAGACATTTGCTAACTTTTTTGCCAGAGCGCCCCCTGAAATGTCAAATATTTTTGAAAACGCACACTCCCACGTGCATATCCTATGACATTAGTATTAGGCTATTCGGGTTAAATGCAGTTGGGGTCGTAGAACACGAGGCCGAATCGTCACGAGGCCGAATCGTCGCCAGGCCGAAAATGTTGCACAAGGCCGAATTGTCACGAGGCCGAATCGTCGCCAGGCCGAATCGCTTTTATTATTTTAATGCAATTTCAGGCTTAGCTGTCACAATTTTTCCTAAAAATTTCTATTTTCTGACCTATTTCCCAAGCCTAAGCCTGAGCCTAAGCCTAAGCCTGAACCTAAGCCTAAGCCCAAGCCTAAATAAAGCACACGTTTAAAAATGGCGATTCGGCCTGGCGACGATTCGGCCTCGTGACGATTCGGCCTTGTGCAACATTTTCGGCCTAGCGACGATTCGGCCTCGTGACGATTCGGCCTCGTGTAGACACGCCGCAGTTGGGGGGGAAAATAGTGTACCTGTTTTTTGAGTAGAGCACCTTGGGGAAGCATTTTTGCTTCAAGAACCCCTATTTCATTTTTTGGATTTTCTGAGATACGACCCCCCGCAATCTGAACCCTCAGTGAGGGACGTTTTCGCAATTTTTTTCCGAAGCTCTTGTTTTTTCCGTTCTAATCGTATCAAAATGGTGTCAGATTGTTGGTTACAATTTTTTAGAATCAAAACAAAGGCTCTTTGACTGGGTTCCTGCCGAAAAATTGGCCAAATTTGCCAGAAACGTCCAATTTTTGACAAAATTCAAACTCGGCCTTAACTTAGGCTTGGGCTTAAGGCTTAGGCTTAGGCTTAGGGCTTAGGCTCAGGCTTAGGCAATAAAAAATCGAAATTTTCAGAAAAAATCTGCCAGCTTAGTCTAGACGATCCTGCCAACTAAGCCTAGACGATGCCTTAAGGTGGCGCTCCTGAAATGTGACTTTTCAGAAAACGGCAGTTTGGGGCCAATTTTAGATACACAATGGCAAGCTGGTGTAAAAGTATACCTAAATACAAAAAATGAAGTTGATTGATACAAATTAGCATTCACTGTAGACCAAACGTGAGTGGAATTTCGGCTTGCGATTTATCTTCGCAAGTAAAGAGCTGTTGCACAATCAATAGCTCATTTTGCTCGCCTCAACGTGATCGAGCGGTCGCAAAACTCATTTTTGATGAATATGATTGATATATTGAAAAACACTAAAATCGCGATTTTTAAAAAACATAAATTTGGCTAAATTTTTTAGATACTATCGATTTACCAAAAATCTAATTTTGCGACCGCTTGAAGATGACAAGGTGCATTTATGTGCCAAATTTTAACTTTTTTCGTTGAGCCAATTTTTTAAAATCGCAAGCCGAAAATTTGCGTTTATATTCACACGCACTATATTTCTGTCTCATGCAGAAAGTATTGCGTTAGTTCACAAAAAAATTATACCACACTCAATAAAAAACCAAAAATTTTTAATTACGTTTCAGTAAAACACAACTGCTAGTGTTTTTCAGCCTTTCAAATTCATTACATACGTGTAAATGCACTGGCTTGTGAAAGCATTTACCGTGAAAATCTATATATCTATGTATTTATGTATATCTATGTATGTATTATGTATCTCTATATCTATGTATTTTTCTTGACGAAACTTGCTCAAAAATGTTCAAAAAAATTTTTATGTGATATGTACATCAAATTGAAGGAAATTCACTTCTGGGGGGTGGGGGGGCGAGGGAGGGGGGGGCCGGGGGGTGTGGGTGATTAACTTTTGTTCTTACGATGCATGTTTATTTTTGTGCGTTTTTAAAATAATGGCCAAAACCCACATTTCAGGAGTGCCACCTTAAAACATCATAACGCACTCAAAACTATTCAAAAACAAAGATTACAGTCAATTTTGGCTTCAAACCTTGGCCCACGTCCACTATTTCCCCCCCTCCCCCCCAACTGCACTTGATCCGGCTATTCTATCTATAGTACGTGCACAGTTTGCCTTAGTTTAAAGTCAGCCAAAAGCCACTTCTATAGTACGTGCACAGTTGGACTTTACTACAAAATAGGCGAATACCATCTTCTATAGCATGTATGTGCACAGTTCATTATTTTGGAAACTTTGTCGGTTTTAATAAGTTTTGCCCTTACTTTGATAATAAACCATGACATTTCCACCTTTTTTTAACTTATATAAATAATACATAAATACAGAAAATAATATATATATATATATATATATATATATATATATATATATATATATATATATATATATATATATATATATATATAAATACCGGATCCAAAATTTCTGCCGGATCCGGATCCGGATCCGGATCCACTGGATCCGGCCGGATCCGGATCCGGATCCGGATCCAGCCTGAGACACACAGACATTTTTCCAAAAATGAAAAAATTTTCAAAAACTTTTTGTCTAACTTGACCACTAGCTGTCCCAGACTTCGATTTCGGGGGGTGGGCGGGGGTCTGAAGAAATTTTTTGGCTTTTTATAATAGCGTTTTTCAGCTTTACGCTAATTTGTTATAGCCGCAGCCATATAGAGGGCAATGAATTGAGTCTGTTTGTAGTAAAAACCAGTGGTGCACCCAGGAAAAAAATGGAGAATTTTTCAATTTTTAGGTTGAATTTGGTCAACTGGAGACGTATCAGCAATTTTTTTCCGACAGGGAACGTCACATCAGACAGAAGACAGTGTATTACACAACTAAATGCAGCATACTATACTCGTGTATACACGCAAATGCAGCATAATGTACCTATGTATAGGCTTTGATGAAAGATAATGACAAAGAATAGTAAGCCAAAGAGTTGCAGGAGTCTGGGAGCGGTAGCCCCCAGGAAAAAAATGTGGGAAATTTTTGATTTTTAGGCCAAATTTGGTCAATTGGGGGTTGGGGGGGGGGGGGGGGGGGGGGGGGGGGGGTGGGGGGGGACGAAAAGGAGAGTCGGGCCGGCCCGGCCCCGCCAACGGGAGCCGGGGGGGGTCGAGCGGTTGTATGGGGCGTGGAGGGGTGTGCTTTTTGCGGGGGCTGGGTGCGGTGGGGCCGGGTCCGGTCCGGGCCCCCCCGCCCCCCCCGGTTCCGCCCGGCCCCGGCTCCGGATCCGGATATATCATATATATATATATATATATATATATATATATATATATATATATATATATATATATATATATATATATATATATATATATATCGACGCATATATATCAGGGTTTTTTTTTTGTGCAAAACCCTGTGCAAATGCACACTTTTTTAAAATTTTGCACACAAAAATTAAAATTTTGCACAATAATGCACAGTGCCCCATGGGCCTGGGATGTGCTCAAAATGCACTGTTTCTAATGCAAAATCGAAAAAAATTCTGGGGGCTGCCGCCCTCAGACCCCTGCATCTACTGACATCAACGGCGGCAGGTCTTGATACTGCTTTTTGGCTAATGGCGCATGATTTGTGTTCAAATAAATTGTTAGAGGTACATTTTTCTAAAAATCGCGTTACACTTCGTCAAAAACCGTATATAAGTCTCTAGCTCCCCAGACCTCCGCAAACTACGGCATCTACGTTTCTAAACTAAACCGTCTCAAACTAAACCGTCTCACGAAGTGGGGGGAATTGCTCCACCCAACCTGAAAAATTCAAAATCTGCCACTGATATAATTTTATGTGTATAAAACGTAAGAAGGGCATATATCACAAGGGGGGGGGTGGTGAAAATTTCCGCCCCAGAAATATTTTCCCAGTAAAATTTTACCAAGGGTCCCCCCTTTGAATTTTATGGCCCGGCCAAAAAAATTCCGTTTCGTCTTTAATTAAACAAATTTTGCCCGAACAATAAAAAATTTCTGCGTTTTTCAGGGGACTGCCGCCCCGGATTCCAGCAATGACCAAGGTTAAAGTTCCTAAACAAATGTTGATGAATATGTTTTTCAATGCAAAATTTAATTAAAAATCCTAAAAAAGCTCTGGCTTCTTGGGACTGCCGCCCCTAGGCCGGGCAATCACCCAGAATTTGTCTGGTTTTTGAACAAACTGTTGCTTAAAGTTGTCTTTTAAAGCAGATGTTATGTCAGAATTCCACAAAAGCTTTGGATTCTGGGGGTTGCCGCCGCCAGACACCCGCCAGGCGCCAATAAAGGCACACACATTTTTGCAAGATTAAGTCAAGGAAGGTGGGTCGATTTCCCACTCGCTCAAAAAAATTCTAGGATCGACATCTGACAGCCTGTGACAAATGCCATTAATTTCCAATATTTAGAATTTCAGCACGCCAACATAAACATAGCAGCAACCAGCAAGGGCGTACCCAGGGGGGACGGATGGTGGGAATCCCCCCAAAATTTTTTCCAAGTGAATTTTAACACAATATGGGTCCCCCCTTTGGTTTTTATTGTCCGGCCGGAAAAATTTTCTGATAATATGTCTCCAATTGACCAAATTTAGCACAAAAATCAAAATTTGTCCCAAGTTTTTTTCTGGACCCCTGTGAGTCTGCGGCTTAATAAGCCTTGTTATTACATATATTACATCAAAGCCATTTGCGTACTTGTGTTATATATACACCATCTGAAGTGACGTTACTAACTATCTTTTGTTTTAATTTTTCTGTCGAAAAAAATTTCTGATACGTCTCCAGTTGACCAAATTGGGTCTAAAAATTTAAAAAATCGCTAATTTTTTTCTGGGGGCTGCTGCTTGCAGACCCCTGCAACGTCCTTGTTCAGTAATCTTGCGTTTGTAGGGGTTTTGTGCATGTTAAAATTGCTAAGAAGTGCTGTTTCACCCATTATACAAAATCGAAGTCATTCTCCGAAATTATTTTCTGGGTACGCCACTGGTACGTACGTACCTCCAAAGGTTTAAAAACACGTATATTTGCTTCTGTATAGGCGAAGAAAACGCATTTGCAGTTTGCACAGAAAAATAAAATTTTGCACACTAAAATTAAAATTTTGCACAATTATGCACACAAAATTTTTTGAAAAAAAAAACCCTTGACTCTTCTTCCGTCGGGGCGCTCCCACAACAACAAGGCGGAGAGCGGGGGGCGCACCCGACTTTTAATAAAAAAAAGGGGGGGGGACAGGGGAGTGAAACATCTCCGGGGAGGGTCCCTTCCTCTCTTTAATACGGGGGATATCCCAAAATAAAGCGCCTCTCTTTTGGTTTCCTTAAAGAGCGAGGGGGCCGGAAATAAGATTTACAGGGGTGAGAGAGTGGCGAGCATATGGTGGTTTTTCGAATTGGGGTGCTCAGAATAATGCTCCCTGCTAACTTGGTCGAGGGCTCCACAGTCAAACTCCTTTTATGGACTTGATTGCCGAAATTTGTTGCTATTTATTATCCTTTGTAATGTTGTTTGTATTTTCTATGTATTAAAACAAAAAAGCTGTCTCTTTGCCATCACTGACACATAAAAACGATGCATTGAGATGGCTTTCATGTTGAAAACCGACAAGATTTCTTAAATATTGAACTGTGCACGTGCTATAGAAGTGGCTTTTGGTTGACTTTAAACTAAGGCCAACTGTGCACGTGCTATAGAATAGCCTAATATTATATTATTATATACCTTTCGCGTCGCCCCCCCCCCCGGATTCGAGCCTGATTATATGCATATTATATTTTAATTTTGGTTGAATAGATATGGCTGGTAATAGATCAAAGGATACATCACAGCTGTTGCGTCAATTGGCATTGCTCAATCAACAAGAACAAGCTCTGATCAATTTGTCAACCAAACTGGGTCATGTGTTGAATAAATTGAAGGTAGTCAGAGCACATCTTGCGTAGGATGGGACCGAAAAAAATTTCACCGAATACTGAATATTCAGTTTTTAGTTTTCGGCCGAATACCGAATAGTTGCCAAGTATAAATTAGCGAATGTTTTCTGTTTTCTTTTAAAGATGTAGAATATAAAAATACTACGCATAAATAAATTACATACATTATTATGCTATGTAAACATCTTGCAAAAGTTTGATTTATTTTTCATGCAAAATGTATCGAGGAATAAAATATTCTACTATAGAAACATGCACAATAAGCACCAGCAAAAAAACTGCACAACTTTCAGCGACTTCTGACCTCACTTGGATGAGGTATATACATAATATATAATATAGGGTTTGTTCTTTTTCTCCCAGCCTAAAAAAGGTAACCCGCGGATTAGGGATGGAATGGAAGTCTCGGTCTCGGTCTCGGTAGTTGAAAAGTCTCGGTTTGTACTCGGTCTCGGTTTTTCAAATCTGTAAAAAATTTTCCTGTGGTCCCCCCCTTGGTTTATACTTTTGGCAGGAAAATTTTTTCGGAAGTCATTTCACCAAATTTTCACCCCAAACAGTGAGATTCTATCATTTTTTTCCGAAAACAACTTTGCCTTAGTTGTTTAGGTTATCAGTAAACACAGTACACACACAAAAATGTATGTTTATGATTAGGTTTATCACTTAATACTATTTTTCAAGTCTGTCTGTGTGAGTATTATTATTTTTTATTCCTTAGTGTTAGTGTTTGGCTGGTCAACTTTTTTATGCCAGATGGTTAGTTAACTGTAAATTCAAATTAGTATGAGTTTAGCAAAAATCAAAAACAACTAGTCGGGTGGCTACAACGGGTTGCCGACAGTGGTTAGAGGACCCTCTATTCTAAGAAAAGGACTAGGGATGGAAGTCTCGGTTTTTTTTCCGAGACCGAGACCGAGACCACGAAACCGAGACTACCGAGACCGAGACCAAAATCCGAGACCGCCAAAACCGAGACTTTGGGTCAATTTTTGCCATTTTTTCACCTATTGGTTTGATGACTTTTTACAAGTTTTTAGGTAAACTTACAAGACCATGGTCAGACAGTAGACACCTTATGTATACATAAATTAACAGCTACATCACGGCAATGTTGGTTACGTTCCTGGTTCTTTCCTCCATTGGTGTGGGTATGGGGCCGTGTCTACTTAAATACTGTGAAATTTTGACATCTGTCCCAAAGCAGACGCAATTTATCCTTGTTCGCGCCAGAAAATAGCAATTTCAGACACTGTTTGGCTGAATTTAGTTAAAAATCGCTAAGCTTGTATTGGAATTACCAATGTTCTGCTAAAATAGACACCCAAGATAAAAAGGGTTTTTAGCTCAAAAATTAGACCTGCGCGCCGTGACGCTCTTTCATTCTTTGCCTCCGGCGTGACACCCCTTTGAATTGTGCCCCCTCAATCCCCTGGGACTAAATTTTAGTTGGGAGTAGAGTCTTCCCTTCTCATATACCGAACTACATAGTTCTGACTAGTGCGTCTAGTTGAACTTTCACAGATTTATTTTTGATTTTTTGCTAAACTCATACTAATTGGAAATTACAGTTAAGTATGTGAAGCAACCGATTGGCATAACAAAGTTGACCAGCCAAACACTAAAGATTGAAGAATAAAATATAATAAGAATCACAGTTCACACAGACAGACTTGAAAGGAAATATTAAATAAGAAACTTAATCATAAACATACATTTTTGTGTGTGTACTGTGTTTACTGATAAACTAAACAACCACGGTAAAGCTGTTTTCGGAAAAAAATCGACAGAATCTCACTGTTTGATGTGGAATTTTGGTGAAATAAAAACTTCCGAAAAAAATTTTCTGCCAAAAATATAAACCAAAGGGGGGACCACAGGAAAATTTTTCACAGATTTGAAAAACCGAGACCGGGTACAAACCGAGACTTTTCGACTACCGAGACCGAGACCGAGACTGGGCTAGTCTCGGGTTTTGACCGAGACCGAGACCGAGACTTCCATCCCTACAAAGGACCCTCTATTCTAGGTAGAGGACCCTCTGTTTGTGTTCAGGAGCTCAAATTATATACCCCTAGAAACAGCAAAATCTCAATTTCGAAAATTTGACCCCTTTGGCCCCCTGGGGCATGGTACCCTAGGGAGGGGGGCTTGGCGTGGTCCAGGGAGGTCCTAGGCAAAAATGGATCTCGGATTCGTGTTCAGGGGCTCAAGTTACCCCAAGAAACATCAAAATCTCAATTTCCAAAATTTGAGCCCTGAGGACCCCCTGGACCCCCTACGGGGGGGTAACCTGAGGGGGTTATAGGGGGGTCCAGGAAGGTCCTATTCAAAAACGGACCTCGGATTCGCGTTCAGGGGCTCAAATTACCCCCAGAAACATCAAAATCACAATTTCCAAAATTTGACCCCTGAGGACTCCCTGGACCCCTAGGGGGGCTACCCTGAGGGGTCATAGGGGGTCCAGGAAGGTTCTACGCAAAAACGGACCTCGGATTAGTGTTCAGGGGCTCAAATTACCCCTAGAGACATCAAAATCTCAATTTCGAAAATTTGACTCCTGAGGACCCCCCATTTTGAGGGTCAAGTGACCCGGCCCCCCGAGGGGTCACGGGGTCACCAAGGTGGGGGGCACAATTACTCAAATGGTGAACCCTTCCACCAAAGTTTGGTTCATATCCATAAAGTATTACATAAAAAAAGCAGTTGCAAAAAGTGGTCACACTAATAATGAGGAGTCACGCCTGAGGCAAAGAATGAAAGAGCGTCAGGTCTAATTTTTAAGCCAAAAACCCTTTCTATTTTGGGTGTATTTTAGCAGAACATTGGTAATTCTAATATAATCGGAGCGATTTTTGACTAAATTCGAGCCAAACAGTGTCAAAAATTGCTATTTCCTGGCGAGAACAAGAACAAATTGCGTCTGTTTTGGGACAGAGGTCAAAATTTTAAAATATGCAAGAAGACATGGCCCCACACAAAAAGGGGAAAGAACCAGGAAAAGGAATGTAACCAAAACTGTCGTGATGTAGCTGTTATACATAAGGTGTCTGAGTCTGTCTGACCATGGTCTTGTAAAAAGTCATCAAATCAATAGGTAAAAAATTGGCAAAAATTGACCCAACCCAAACTCTCGGTTTTGGCGGTCTCGGAGTTTGGTCTCGGTCTCGGTAGTCTCGGTTTTGTGGTCTCGGTCTAGGAAAAAAAACCGAGACTTCCATCCCTGCCGCGGATAGATCTTCTGATCAACTATCCTTTGGCGTGTCTGCCCTCGGGTGCGGTGCTCATCTCCGTTACAAAGCCCAGGAGCGTCAGGGGTACCACTTCAAGAGTGACTACATCCGTGGAGGAAGGCCAGAGCGTCAACCTCAAGGCTTATATAATGCCCTGCGCGGACCCCTGTTACCTTCTTACGTTATTGTGGTATCCATTTACCGACCAGATGAGGATAGACTGCCGGATTGGCAGGAGCAATGTGGCCTTAATCTCTTGCTCAATTAGACTACGTATAACCGATTAGCTAGGATTCGATCCTCCAACTTTCAGATGAGAAATCGAACTGCGTAACCACTCGGTCACACTAGCCACAAGGAATGTTCCAGGGTCTAGACACAGCCGCTGGGATAACATAAACAGAAATAAATTCAACTGACAATTGCTGTTTTGTCGTGTAGAATCTGGGAAATTTTTGCCGGATGCCGATATATCTGCTAGAAGTTGGTGACTGACTGTGGCTGACTGCGGTCCCAATTGCTTATCTCAAGTCTCTACCCGGCAGGTTTATTCCCAAACTGGGTTTTTTATTCGCTGGAAAATTTTCGCAATCTTGCGAAAAGCTTGAAATTTTTTTCGCAAAATCAAATTTTTTTTCGCAGACATACTTTTGTTACTTAATACAGTAGATTTTACACTTATATATATAAATGTTAATAAAATATTACTACGCGGTACGCCTATACAGGATTAAGACTGGCGCAATTTTTACCCGTTTTGGCCAAAAAGCAACGATTTTGACAATTTTATTTAAATTTATGGAGCCGTCCTGAGAATTTTGTGTATTTTTTCACAATCGATGCTCAGCTGTGAAGAAATTTCGGAAGACCCGACCAATGACCAAGTTAGGCCTGCTAACATTTTGAAACATGTTAACTATGTCACCTCCGACCCGTATATATACTGTCTATTAGTGTTACATGCAGTCGATGTGATGATACATGGAAGAAAATGCGTCCCATTTGCAGTCGATGTGATGATACATGGAAGAAAATGCGTCCCATTTATGTCACAAAATGGCACGAGTCTCGGCCTAGGGGATCAGAAAAAGTCGGAGAAATTTTCGACTTTTAGGCCAAATTTGGGCAATTGGGGACTTTTCGGAAATGTTTATATACCGACTAAACCACAAAAATCAGCGCATAGACCTTGCGAGTTCACCTCCACTGCGTCAAAATTTTTTCCGCATTTTTGCGAAAAGGTTTGAAAATTTTTCGCAATCAATTTTTTTCGCAATTGCGAACGTTTTTGCGCAAAAAACTCAGTCCCCAAACGATAGGTAATTAAATGTTACCACAAGTGAGGGTAGAGCGTTGTCTTGATATTTGATCACGGAGGCTGTATATTATAGGAATCTTGTTAGGGCTCAACAATCGATATGTATGTAAATCGGGGCCGCATGGTTGTGGCTGGCAGTTTTGTCGCTTCGGACGTCTAAGTCCACGCGTACTTTACTTATGTACCTTCAAAGGTTGAATATTAGCAAATAGCAAGTATCGTTATACGTATGTATCATTTCTATTTTTAGCTATATTCTTTAGGTTGAAGAGCTACAGTTGAAAGCGCAATTACGCGAAGAGAAAGTCAAAGGATCAACTGCTGAACAGCAACTGTTGTCGACCGCAAGTGAAATGGCTACGTCGTCGTCTGCGAGCGCTGGGGTTGCACAGAATAACTCCGCAGTCACCGTAGACCTAGAGCCCAGCACACCTGCACAGCAATCGGTAACATGACGACATAGCAAAATCTATATAATTAACATGCATTTTATTAGTATTTAGTTTTGTGACAGCTGCAGTGTCACTAATTTGATACAACTTCATGTCCAAGGAATTTCACATAAGGACATTACTTAAAGTCAGTAACTGTAGCTGGTCAATTTCTATTCTAATTTCTGTAGCCTAGTGTCGGATATAACGGGGCAACGGGCGTCCATATAAGCCCCTATATATGTGTATAATTAAGTTCGTCACTGACGTAGTTAAAGGCGTACATAAGGGGGGATCTTGCAGTCTGAATCCCCCCATTGGGCCGTTTCAGAAGAAAATTACGCAAAATTTTATAAACCTGTGTATCTCAACATCGAGATATATAAGTAAAGAAATTTAATTGAATCCGCTTAGTAATTGGCCCTGATACTTTCTACTGGTTCAACTTTTTGGTCAGAAACAGACTGTATAATTATGCACCTATGCAGTTTATAATTATTTTCACCGCACAGTATTGACAATTTTTGGACGAGTTCGGTTGATGCTTGTTTTAATGTTTTCAGTTTTGTTGATGTTTCAGGTCCAGGACACGCCCTATGCCACGATGGAAATGGAGGAGCCAGTGACCCCGACCAGAGTCCCTTATTCTCCGGTGCCCCCACATCCACTGCAGGGATTTCTGTTAGCCTCTCCCACTAGCCCATTTCATGACTTACACCCTTACGATTGAAACAGAACATTCTTTTTTACTGAATTACGGCCTGATAACATCATGTTGATTTATGCTGGAATACTTGAACTTGCTGGCTACAGTTTTTGGCTGGTTTAAGCCGAAGTAGTAATAAAATGCTAATGCGAGCACAGTACTTTGTTAATCATATTTGCACGGTTGGCAGTCTCGGTCTCGGTCTCGTTAAAAAACCCGAGACTAGGCTGGTCTCGGTCTCGGTAGAAAACTTGAGACCTGCCATAGGGTGGTCGTTCAAATGACACTTGAAGTTTTCAAAATTTTTCAAATATTTTTTCAAAATTAAAGTTTAAAATAGAATTCCAAGCATGAAAGGGTTGAAAAATTGTCTACTACAGAAAGGGAATGTCAGTTCACCGGCAATTCAAGTTTAAACTTTGTACTATAACACCGTCTATTTTTATTAAGGTAGAGTTTCTAGCAAAGTTTGACTTTGAGCTAGAATTGGTTGTCTGACTTAGCGATGTTGCATTTGTATGTGGAACCTTTCAGTAAAAGTACTGACCATCATTAACCTTAAATAGTGCTAAGTTCGTAGTTGATTTGTAATTAAAAATTTCCTGGCTTCTGCAGCTTTTCTAAGAATGGCAATTTAAATTATACTGTTTAATTGAAGTTTCTCAAGCCCCAACCTTTAAAGCATGTCAAAACAATAAGGATCTGAAGAGACCTGGTCACAATCGAAAAATTTTGGGCTAGCCTGCGGGGTATTCGGGTGGTTCGGGCATCAAACCTTAGCCCACATAACTGTCAGCGAAAAAAAAGAAGAAATTCTTATGGCTCGTCATCGTGATGAGGTTACTATCAGAACTTCACCAGCACGGACGATTCTACGCTGACACCGGAGTCCGCCTGCCAAAGCGCCCATCTATATACATATGCACTACAGCACTACAAACCGCCCTGCGGTACGCTAAGAAGTGTGGGAAACTTGTAAAAAAATGACCAAAAGTTGTCAGAAACTCAGAAAATAGCGGAAATATGATCCTCTTCGGTTGTCAATTACTCTCTTGCATCTGGTCGTTACTATGTCAAGTTTCTCGCATGTT
Source organism: Trissonchulus sp. WLG1_4 (assembly GCA_030248245.1). Lineage (NCBI taxonomy): Eukaryota > Metazoa > Nematoda > Enoplea > Enoplida > Ironidae > Trissonchulus > Trissonchulus sp. WLG1_4. The sequence goes on along the minus strand of JASANF010002655.1, from coordinate 31,632 downwards.
ATACAACCTAATGGTCACTTTTTCAAACTTAATCGCTAATTTTCCACGTTTCAAAGTATCAAACATTTTTAAAATAGAAGTTTTAAAATAGGTCCCCCAATGGGTGGTCTCGGTTGTCTGGTCTCGGTCTCGGTTGCGAACCCAAGACTTGCCAACTCTGCATATTTGGTGATTTGGAGCTGAAAATTGGTAAGGTTTCTATACGTGTAAAATCCCCAGGTATGTCCCTCACTGTTCTGTTGGTGGGGGGGGGGCTAAGTAATTTTTTTCAATAATTTTGTTAATTTAGAGGGTGGGTTTGAAGCCGATCTCGAGGTGGGGAACATTCTAGGGGTGGAGCAAAGTTAGGATGGCCTTGGCAATTTTTGATCAGTGGGCAGGGTTTGTTTTTGAAAATCGGCACTGCGTAAATTCTATTTTTATTTTTGACTGCGTAAATTTAAGGTTCACTGCGTAAATACTCAGTATTTTACGCAAAAAAACCATGTCAGTGGCAGACATTAAATTACCCTCAAGTATTCACTCACGATGTATAATAAACGTATAATTACACTGCGTTTCCATGGGTTTTGTGATTATTAATATGTAATGTACAGTTGCAGTTGATGTCAAGTAAACGTATTTTGCTTTCGAAATTATTTCGGCTTTCTCTATTGACTGCTGGCTAGGTGAAAAGATGTCTATTGAGATTCATTCGGTTATTGTTGGTAGGAGAGTGAAAAATCTAGGGTGGATTTTACGAAGGTGGTTTTACAACGAACTTCTTCATGTGATTAGCACACAATTTCATTACGAAAAATCGCCCGTTTTGTTACGAATTTCGTAGATTTTTTAAAATCCTGGTTTTAGCTCAGTCGAAATTTCAGCAGAGCAGACTTGCTGTGCTGCAGGTTTGAAATTTCAACTGAGCTAAACCCATAAGAAAATTACGAAATTTGTAACAAATCAATTAGGTGATGTCGTAGAAATTGTGGGCTAATGAAAACAGACGTACCATTGGTTTTATAAAACAACCTTTGTGAAATCAAATCCACCCATAGTATAAGCATTACCATCGTAATCGATTTAGTTAAGATATGTAAACCCCAGCATCCCAAGTTCAGCTCGCCAGGGAGCAGAAAGGAGTATGTAGTTTGATGGTTACGTTCTGACTTCTAAGCCCGGGCCACAACCTGAAACCGTGAACCAAGAAGTGGCTTGATAGATTGGATCTATAGATTGATCGTGGATTGATAGATCTGTGCCACATTTATTCAAAGTGTTCGCGCTTGAAAAATGTTCGCCGTTAAAAAAATTAAGATTGATCGTTTGCGAACATCTTAAGGTTAAGGGAGGGAGCTACCAAGGTCAAAAATCTTCAAAAGTTTTTCAATTTGGCTTATTTTTACATATTTATGTTACTCCAAGGTAGTGGTGGCAATACTAGGTAAAAGTACCTAGTTTACTTAAGTACCTAGTTTTTTAAAACTAGGTAAAAGTACTAAGTACTACCTAGTTTCATTTTCGGCTACCTAGTTTTACTTTTACCTAGTTTTGTTTTTACTACCACCTAGTTTTTCAAAACTAGGTAAACTAGGTAAAATTTTTTCAACAGTGGATAGCTTTTGCATGCGTAAGCGCAACGAACATTTAACTCTTATTTGTCCCTAATCTTCATTGAAGCCTCTAATCATTTTGTTAGTGTCAGGTTTGTTTTCAAAAATAATAGCATTTGTACCCAATGGCCAATACACATTTCCAGAAGGACTATGTGATACCACAGCTAGCTGAGTCTTTCCCCTTTACTTTTCGCCAATAGTTTTACATGCATTTTGAAGTTGTGCCCACAGGCTATTAACGTACAGCGAAGGTACTTGGCGAAAGAAGTTCTGACAGATGTGTAAAGTGAACAGAATAGCAAGCTAATTGTATCTGTTACACAGGGTCGATTCATACAGACATTGGGACAAACGAACGTCTGGACAAACTGAACGGCAAAACGGCTGTCCAATTCATACTTTCATTTGTTCCGCCGTATGTCCTTTTGCCCTTCAGACGTATGTCCGGTCATTCGTACTAAACGGCACAATTTCATTTTGTCCGTATGTCCGGCAAGTTAAATTTCGTTCAACTCTGCCGAAATTGTTGGGCATGCGGACAAACGGACATACGGCTCAAAAGTATGAGTCGCACCTTTGTTCGTTTGCCCGAGAAAGTATGAATTGAAAAAACGGGCAAAGCAGGCTTTGTCTGTGTTTCCTACGTCCGTTTGTCCGTATGGCCTACGGAAGTACGAATCGACCCTTACTTCCAAAGAAGGAACAAAAACAAATGCATTGGAACTTAAACTTAGTTGTTACTGCTGACGGGCTGCATCGCCTGTAAATTCTGATTCGGAATCAGCTAACTGATGGCTGGCTGATGATTGTCAATGTCTACAAATTGATCTTGCCCGTGCAAGAACCTAGTCATCATTAAATGACTTTGGTAGCTGCGATTAGATTGCTTTGCAGCGCCGACATTGTACTGTATATGAGCTGTTATAAGTACACCTGCAAAACAAACGGTTTATCGCTTGGTGAGACTTTTGAGCCGAATGGTTAATGCAGCGGAATATTAGAACACGCAGTAAGAACAGTTGAGATTAAACTGTAGAGTAGGTGTACAAGAAGGGTGAAAAGAGGCATTTGGAAAAATTCATTTTTTTGAAAAAAAATAAATTCAAATTTTTTTAATGATGATGCTCTTGTCCTAAGATGCGGGGGAGTCTTCTGGAACGAGTTTTTATATTTGGAATCGTTAAAAATTATTTTAAAAATTTGTATTGTTTGTTATCTTTAGATGAAGGCGAAAAATAAATTTCATTGGTAACAAAATTATGACAATAGGTTCGGTAAATTTTCTTTTCTGGACTAGCGGGAGTAACGGAGACTCATTTTTTGGAAAAAATTATCAGGTTCGGACATACAAAACAATATTATATACTTGTCTTACACTAGACAATATTAGGAACTGTTACTTAACTTACTATAGGTTGCCTTCAGACAATTTTTCTAGACAATTTGAAGCACACCAAGAGAAGAATAAGTCGAAAAGTGGTTATAGTCATACTCTTAAGCTTCAATTACTAGGTAATGGAACAGAATATATTTGATAACTTGTATAGTAACGGTTAATAGATGATAACGTCAATTTAAAAAAAAACTAGGTACTACCAAGAGTACATAATAGTGTCTCACTCTTTATGGAAGAAGAGTGAGACACTCTCCTTTCTGCCTGTGTTATAGCGCAGGCAGATGCGCTCGTCATTTCCAGCCCACATGTTGCCATTTTATGCAACATGTGGGTAGCCAATCAGAAGCGACCTTTGCTTCTGATTGGCTGGACGCCTGTGCACGTCCTCCAATCAGCACGCAGGCGGCCTCACGTGCTATTGGCTGAAAATTGTCAAAACACATTTACATAACTTACCAGTTAACAACATATTCAGCACATACTAGCAATAATTCCTAAAAACGGGGATAAAAATGTAAGCAAAATACGCTTCGGAACAAAAAAAACAAAAAAACCCAACCCGACCGATCATGGCAAAATTTAACAATGAAATGGCTGTAATGGCGGCCAGTGTGCTGATTGGAGCACGTGAGGCCGCCTACGTGCTGATTGGAGCACGTGCACAGGCGTCCAGCCAATCAGAAGCAAAGGTCGCTTCTGATTGGCTACCCAAATGTTGCATAAAACGGCAACATGTGGGCTGGAAATGACGAGCGCATCTGCCTGCGCTATAACACAGGCAGAAAGGAGAGTGTCTCACTCTTCTTCTATAAAGAGTGAGACACTATTATGTACTCTTGGTACTACCTAGTTTTGGCAAAGTACTACCTAGTTTTTTCACAAAACTCGGTAAAAACTAGGTACTTTTACCTAGTTTACCTAGTTTTGCGAAATTTTACTTTACTTTACCTAGTTTTGAAAAAAACTAGGTTGCCACCACTACTCCAAGGCACCTTTACCTCAGATAAAAACAATTGAGCTTTAAGGTGCACTTTTTGGTTCAGTTCAGTGCGTTTGTCAATGTATTTACACAGGCAAAAGGACGCTAAGAAGCCTAAAAATAGCCCTTAGTTGGACAGTTTTAGCACTAGCCACATCAAGCTAAATCTTGGCATACGTAGCCCACATGTATGTAGGTATGCGCAATCGGATGATCCGGAATTTTGATATGTAATCTAAAATCGAGGGCGAAGTGTGAAAAATTGCCGGTTTTTGGGCCCGGCCCGCCAAATGTGAGTGATTTTACTTTTAGCGTCACAGCTCAGGCCGTGGGCAAAAATTTGAAAAATTGGATCATAGAGGTTACGATAGGACATTAGGCTATCGAATCATGTAAAAATCAGTTTCGTCAGTTTTAACAAAAATTTCGAGTAAAGGGACGCTTTGCAACCAAAAAACAATTTCTTGCGCCTTTGAAATGATTACTATTTACACGTAAAATTTTCGGGGATTCAGTAGGTATTCACTGGGAAATCACTATGTAGCTAGTGTGCGAATTTGAAGCGAATCAGAGAACTTCACTTAAAATTTTCTAACTTAAACTTAAAATTTTCACTTCTACAGGAACCCCCACCCCTCCCTTAACTAGTAGAACTCGAGACATCCGTATTGTTCGCCGTTGAAAGGCGTGCTGGCGCTGGCGCATTCAATCAACACTATGAATGATGCAAACCCGGTTATGAGTATTGAATTATGAAAACCCGGTTTCCTCAGCAAATTTCCAAATTCGACCGTATGGTGGAATAACCGAACAGACCAGTTATTTTCTGGCTGGTTCAATGATATTTATTGATACGGACCCGTGGAAACTAAGATGGGAACTATGCAATATGAACTACATAGAGTAACTTTCTCAAGGGAAAAATTATCGTAGATTTAATTAATTCATCAAAATTCATTTCAATGCAAAACATATTTTGTATGCGATGTATGTGGGTTCTTAGTAAAACGGATATATAATGACTGTGCAACCCAAAAGTGGGTACGGGTCGATTACGGTGAAGTTTAGTAATTGACCATATTGACCGTATGTATATTCATTTTGACCTGTTTTCAACTTAATAAATAGCAACGTAAGCAAGCAGGGACAGTTCATGGTTCCTTATCTATAACAAGCACTAAGCCCCGAGTAACATACACAGCACTCAGCAGTAGCTAACACTCCTGTCGGCAATGTACACAGTAAGTAAAGCTGGGAAAACACGGACGCATCAAAATAGCATTTATTACATAAATTAATCACCCCAAGTAACAGACAGAAGCCTAAGTAATGATCACTGACGGATTATATCATTAATCATAGTTCTAGAAAAATAACTTAAATTCAGCCCTCAGCAATACAGTCGAATACATTATTATTACAATATATATTAGGCACATTACAAGCAAAGAATACATCTAATCTACGTACGCAGGGGCACAGTTATATGCATTAAAGGCTGACTTACTTGAGTAGTAGGACATATATGGACATAAAGAAGAGCTTTCATACGTCTTAGACCTCCACATTCTTCACTTATGTAGTAGAAATACAAATATGCTCAGCACTTTAGTAGCGTAGCAAAAAAAGTGAAAGGGGGGATAGTGCGATTTTTTAAGTAAGTTAAACTGCACTTTGTGCAATTTTAACGCAAAGAATGACACGTCAGCCCATTTTGTCCAAGACAAGCACAGTGTTTTCGCCAGGTCGATATAAAAATAAAATTTACAAAGCATCATAATGCTACAGAATCTTCATGTCACGTTTTTTTTAAATCAGGAACTTTTTTATTAGGAAAATTTTCGTGTTGCTACAATAAAACAGCCAAAACGACGCATCTCTCTTACTCTTTGTTACTTTTCCTTAGCTACCCATTTCTGTTATCTTCATCGACGTTCGGACTGGTAAACCATTACATTTCCAACTAAAAATATTTCCAGGTAAAGATTGGAGAAGCATCCCTCAAAATTTACAGTAGAAAAACAGCACAAAATGAAAATCCACATAACGTACGTACAGAGACCGATATCAAACTAGATTTTGTCACACAAATGTAAATATTAATATAAGGCTCAGTTTAACGAAACATGTTTATGCACGCTTCTGTGTCACAAAAGTAGCTAATTTTGAGTCTGATAATACAATACAATTCAAAACATGCAGAAAAAATGTAACACTCAAAATACAAAAGATTCAAAGAACACTTTAAAATTATAATAAAAACGCAAAAAATTGAGTATAGTAAGAAACGGTTAAGTTTTAATTCATTTAGCCAATCCGAAATTCTGTTAAATTCTCTGGTGCGCGCAAGATTACACAAATTTTGTTGGCTACTACAAACTTATATTACAATAACAAAACATTTGCGATCACTTAAATCAAATAATGATGAACCACAACCATTGCAATAATTAATTAATAATTACACAGACCATTCCATGATATCAGAAATAAAACTACACTGCGCTAAGTTAATTTCACTCTAATTCTAAAATGGCAATTAAAATGTTACAAGAGAAGCATGTAAAACCAATTCCAGACACAATTAGTACGAATGCATAAACTAAAATTTAGCAATACAAATTTTTGTTTTGCACATTCCACTTAACTTTGTTCTTAAAAAAACGCTCTGAGTAAACTTCCAGAAATTCAAAACGCGATAATTTTACTTTTACTGTTGATACGACGTTTTGTGCTTAATTGCAACCAAAACAGATACTAGGCACCTACTTTCGCAGATTAAAACGTCCGGTCGCATTTTAGCCAATTTTATAACGACATTAAAATCATTATCAAAACGTTGCAAAATTTGACTCATACATGGGATAAATCAAAAATTCAAAATCAATTTGGGGGCCCTCACCCCCTGATCGTCCAAAATAACGCTAAAATGAAAATTTTAAGAAGATTTGCCTATATATACTACTTTTTGAAAATTTGCAACTACGAATTTGCTTCATAAAGCCGTTTTAAAAAGTATAAAGTCACATTCAATTTTCTGGAATATCGAGAGAAACATTTTATTCCATTGAAAATTAGGTCAAAATTCGAAGTTCAAACATATGCACATCAAATAAAACCAAGAGTACATAATAGGAAGAGTATGACATGGCAGTATAATAGGAAGTATGGCAACTTCCTATTATGCCTACGGGCGTGCGTCCAATGCGCAGCGCGAAATAGCCCGTTTATGTACGGTTTTGAGGGGGGGCCACCCCCCCCTCAACTGAAGACCCCGTACTGAACTGAGGGGGGTACCCCCCTCAACTCAGTACCCCGTCTTCAGCTGAGGGGGGGGTACCCCCCCCTCATTTCAAGACACTGAGAAAGTCTTTGCGCTACCCGCCCCTCAGTTCAGTACCCCGTCTTCAGTTGAGGGGGGGTCCCCCCCCCCTCAGTTCAGCACATCAAGGAAAGTCTTTGTCAGTGTCTTGAAATGAGGGGGGGTACCCCCCCTCAACTGAAGACGGGGTACTGAGTTGAGGGGGGGGGGGTACCCCCCTCAGTTGAGCACGGGGTATCGAACTGAGTAGGGGGTACACCCCCTCAGTTGAGTACGGGGTCTTCAGTTGAGGGGGGGGTACCCCCCCTCAAAACCGTACATAAACGGGCTATTTCGCGCTGCGCATTGGACGCACGCCCGTAGGCATAAAAGGAAGAGTGTCATATATACTCTTCCTAATATGTACTCTTGATAAAACCAACGCTTTAGTTGCAAACAAGTTTGTTCTTGAGTAAAAACCGACGAAAATGTGACTAAAAAAATTTTATCGTCCAAATTCAGAGCGCCAGCTTAAAGACGCATCTTATTGAGTTTCTCCGAAGTCAATTTAAACAGTTTGAGACTTAAAAAGATATTTAGCAGTCAGGCTTATATTTTTTACCAAGTAACATCCGCCAGCATTCAAGCAGCATCCACCAGCAGTATAGTACTTCTTCTCTTATACCCCCCCATGTATTATACAAAAAACAACAAAAGTAAAACATTTCATGAAACATGCCATATACCAACGTTTATATTGTAAACAAAAAACATAGTTTGATTCTTACACTAAAAGTTGACACAACTTAGTGACGTGCAGACTTAATAGTTGAATGAACTAATTTATTGGATCAACCACTGTGACTCTTTCTTCTTGTACAGTAAAGTCACCACCCCGACACTTACTAAAACGACGCTTGAACCTTTAATGCCAGTCAACTATTTCGCAAAGTCACAATTTCCAAAATTTTTCAGAACCCAAATATCATCAAAGTGTGTGTCAGGAATGGCCACATAGCAATAAAATCAGAGCAAGCAAGCTGTAACTAAAATAAAATTGAATCAGGCGATAGTGAATCAAAGTTCCAGAATTGGCTTGAGAAGACAGCGGCAGGAACTAATGCAAAAATCTGATGGACATTTTCTGCTCGATGTCAGTTTTTTCCATTGCCTGAAAATAATAGTTTCTATTTCTATTAAAACTATTTCATTACGGCTATTCACAATGATTACGACCGGATGTATGTTCAGAAGGCAAAATTACGACAAACTTATGAAATGTCTATTTACTGAATGCCTCCTTTGCAAGGACTCCTATCAAGAGAAAGCTATTCAGACTGCTGTAAACCTGGAATAAAGCTGTGAACTGAACCATCAACCACTTTTCTTTGCTTCCACATAGTGTATATACCCTATGTGCATTAACTTAATAAAAGTGTTAAACAGCTGCATATTATATTATGTAACTTTCAAAATATGGTCGCACAATAAAAACACAAAAACGAACATGACAGAATTCGGCAAAGGAAATCAAGCCATCTCCATCTAAGTCTGCTTCGTGAATTGTACGATCTGCGATGCTCTCAAGCTAAAAATTGTTGATAATGCTGAATAAATATTAGCCAATAATTCACAACAGGCGTAACCTAATTAACCCTCACTCGAAGTACTCAAGAGAAGAGGTTGTATATTAAGTAGAACAGACTTATATAATCATATTCTTTTTTCTCAGTTTTCAAAAACTTTATTTCAGACCTATATCCAAAGACTAGACTAGTCAAGCTCTATTGCTGAATTCAAGCTATTCCAGAAACTGAAACTCTGTCAGTACGCCACTGCACCTAGAGTTATGCCCGGGCCTGTAGCGGGCCCCGGGCCGCGGGCCCGGAGAGATTTTTCAGAAATGGGCCCGGCCCGTAAAATTCCGGGCCCCGGACCGTGCGCGGCCCGCCGTGCCTTAGCGGGCCCCGGGCCGTGCGCGACCCGCCGGGCCTAGAAATCCGCAAGCCCGGGGCCGTCTAGAGCTTCACCAACGTATGAACAATGACTGCATTGCATATATATTGATTTTTACAAGTGCGCAGGCACTTATACTACACTCAGACGCACACACAATGCATTTTCTCACTTGCTGAAGTCTGTGCCGGGCCAGCCCGCGGGCTCCGGGCCTGCTCCGGGCCGGCAAGCGGGCCCCGGGTCTGCTCCGGGCCGGCCGGTGGGCCCCGGGCCGATAGGCCCGCTACGGCTAGCCGGGCCTGTAGCGGGCCCGGCCCGGAAGCGCGCTAGTCGGCCCGGCCCGGGCCCGACCCGGAAAATTTGCTAGTGGCAGAACTCTAATCTGCACCCAACAAAAATTTTACAGCACACGCAATAACAATAAATAAACAATGTAGAACTTTACTAAAATCAATGCATTAAAAAGCTCTTAACAAACAAGGTATTGACCTGTTCCTGTGATATGTTGGCCCCGACCATCATGTGGAGGATCGCTAGCAACTCTTCCTTGGCGATATAGCCATTATTATCCAAATCGTACATTGTGAAGGCAACTGAAACGTTAACAGCAGATGAATTGAACACCTAATAAGATTGTTAAAGGGACGAATATACCAATAGAACGTAATAACTATAGTTTGAATTTTGGAAAAAATTCATGGATTAATTCTTAAATGGAGACGAATTTTTTTGGCCAATATTTTTACACCATCACCATTTCTTTAAACACTGGAAAGTTCCTTCCCAGTGCAAGACGTTGTCATTTCAATGTCAAAACAGGCACTATAAACAATGATTAACCCGAACTTCACAAGGCACTAACGCTTTGACGCAAATCCCAAAGAACGCTCGAGATTTGTCAAAAATGAATTATTGCCCTGGCAACAGGGGCTGTTTTTTCCAAAAAAATTCTGCGAATGTGCGAAAACAAACAAACAAACCAAACAACAAACAATAGACTAGTATATACTAATTATCCGCAGACTGCAGCCTTAGCTCAAGCTGAATACTCAACCAGCAAAAGTTAACAAAGCAAAAACGTTCAAGTGTACAATAAAGGGGGCTTACATTTAAGTTTATCTTCTCGACTGTTGAGTGGGCAGTGACGGTTCTTTTTGATGGGACGAAAGCGAGCCAGTACTCTCATGAATTGTCGGAAGTTTACACGGTCTGATTGACTACAATAACATACTGTTGTGACTGCAGTGTGTGCACTTGAAATACCATTACCATTAGGAACCAAGAAACCAACCACAAGCACCGAAAATGAATGCTTTAAAAAGACTAAAATTGTTAGCTGGTATTCAAAGTATTTGACTTCTACTTGGTAGTCTGTCTACTGAACACAGACTCTACAGTTAGCAACCAATACTCACCTACCTCTGTTACTCCTCGTTCTCACTATATAGTTAGAAATTAAGATTTTGATAACTCATGTGTAAATAACTAAGATATATATAGCCCACGATATCAAGGGCCTTCCAAGGTAGCCCCTTTTAGCAAACTCCTATAGCGAAAAGTTTAGATGTTTATAGGGTAGGGTAGTATGTAGAACTGAACAGTATCATCACTGAGGTTCGCTCTAGACAGGATTTTTCTGTCAACTAAATATAAATAAACTTGACAATGATACATAAAATACCTCTCTGCAAAAAATGAGTCGGCGATGCGATCACCAAGAGGGTTAATGGCGAGCTCAGGAATTCGGAGAAAGTCTTCGCGGCTGGAAACATAAAAAAATTTTCTTGTCAATGTCAATCAACCTTGGTAGTTAAAAACGCACTCACAAAATGTACAACTAGCTCAAATATTATATAAAACGTGCCATAAAAGATTCCTACCTATGACCTAGACAACCAGGCTAAAAATGAATGGTCACTGTAAGCTACAAACTGAGCTAGAGTATAACAATAAAATTTCCGCTGCGGAACGGGGTAAGCGTTACCGCTCGAAAACGAATAAAGAAATTTAATGGTAATTTAGTGGTTATTATAAATGCACATAAGGGGGTATCCACAACCCCCCCCCCCCTGAGGGGAGTCGGCACCCTCGCTCGACCCTCACACCCCTCGTCTGATTGCCAAAAAGTGCCCCAAAAATGCGTAAAAAATTGAAAAACTGCAGAAAATTTTCGCCTGCGGCCACAAAAGCACCCCAAAAATTAGTTAAAAATCAAAAACTTGAGAAAAATTTTTAACTGTCGCCAAATGTTTCGGCCAAAACTAGGGACCACCTCTCCCTTCTACCAGGGGTCGGGCACTCCCCTCTCCCTATCGCCAATTCCCCCCGTGCATCTCTCTGGTGCTAATACAACATCAGGTTGAAAATGGCTTGCATGAAAATGGCTTATAACTAACAAAACCTCATGTTCTGAACAAAAAAATATATATTTATTTATTTCGATAGTCAAAGTTGCTGCTAAAATTCCATTGCCGCGCTACAGTTGCAGTTGCAGCTGGTCAGGTTAAAATCTTCACATCATTTACTAAAATACCCTAATGATACAAAGAATGACATACCCAAGCGTTCCAGTGCCACCTTTATCCAAGCTTGTAAATCGACTGTATAGTCTCACAATCTGATTTTTTGAAACTAAACAAACAAAATTTATTGTCAGTCACTCAGTCAGGGTTCACTGCAATTAAAATTTTGCACAATTATGCACACAAAATTTTTTTGGAAAAAACCCTGTTGTCAGTAATAAATAGCCAAACTTAGTGTAGGCAGAGCAAACACCGTAAATCTAGCTATTGCAGTGCCAAAACATGCTTTATCTTTAAGTATGGTTTCATAAGTTAAGAGTGATCATAAATATATAATGTAAACTCACAGCCTGTTTCATTTTGTATTTCTGCGATTTCCTCGTTTTGAAGCATAATAGAAGAATTATTGCCCATTTTGACAACTGTATATACTTGATGCACCAAAACCTGAAAATAGAAAAAAAGAAAGTGCAGCTTGGAGGATAGTGCAAAGTGTTGTGGCGTATACGGTACATCTTCGGCGGGGGGGGGGAAATTCAAACACATATTTTTTCAGCGTAAAAACGCGTTTTTATAGGTTTTCGCATGCGCTGAGTTCATTTTTAGCAGTTTCCAAGCGAAAAAATGTTGATTTTCAGCTTTTCCAAAAAATTCAAATTTTGTCGAAAATCTTAATTTTTCGTCATATTGGGGCTAATTCTCGCAAATTAAGACCAGCTCGCTCAGTATATCGGTCAGAAATTTTATGAGCGTATATTAACACATTATAATATATTTTATTTAGCTTTATTTGCTACATATATTGCTTATTCTGGCCAAAAATATTGTGTTTTTTCAATTATAAAGTAGCCGAAATGAACTTACATAAAATGACGTTAAAATTCAAACTTTTACACTTTTTTGCGCAGCAGATGGCTATTAAACATTCTTCCCCAAAAAAGTATCACATTTAAGGCATAAATACGGCTTTACAATAATTTCTAATGCCTCAAATCCTAGTTCAGAACTTCCCTGATGCTCAGAGCCAAGCTCACGCTGACGGGCAATTTCGGTTTTAAAGTTCAGCTTTATTCATTTTTTCACAGTAGCAAAAGTCCTTTTATTTGATGCAGGAAACTAAAACTAATTTTTTGCTCACCCACAACGAAGTTTAATCGTGAGCACTAAGCCTCAGCCTAAGCACTAAGCCTAAGCCTGAGCTCTGAGTCTAAGCCTAAGCCTAAACCTGAGGCCTAATTTGAAGGAAAAACCTACTAAGAAGCATCAAAAATAAGTTTACCACACTAAAAAATCTCAACTGCTTCATAATTTAAAAAATTTTGCAGATATAGCCCGATTTTTGTACGGAACCTTACTTGTGTTGTAACGCTTCAATCAGCCTGGTCCAGGTAGCTTCAGAAAAAGTTTTGTAACTTTTCAAAGCCTAACCCGATTTACAAAATTTTTTCAGCATTTTGTAGCTTAGAAGTTGCTCTTTCAATGGTGGCAGCAGGTTTTTATTTCATGTAGTATTTTTGCCTAAATCCAATTTTGCGCAAAAATTTTCATGTAAAGTTTAACTTTTGGACAAAGTTTGATTTCCAGCTAAAGCTTACATCCTACAAACTTCTAACCTAGCCTATTCGAAAGAGCGTTTAATTTTGACCCAGCCTAGGTTTGGGTAATATAAGGGGACTCTGGTACATTAGGCGAAAAAATGCCGTTTTTCCGACTTATTCCACCCCTAAGGTTTTTAACACCAATAATTTCACTCTAGATTTTTATTAAAAGGGGGTGCATCGCCGAAGATTGACTTTTGAATTTTGAATTGGGGGGAATAACTTTTGAATATTTAAAATACACTCAACTGCATTATTAACGCAAAAAACACACATTGGTCATACTCTGGCTCCCTATCTATAATCTAATTTATGTTTATGTTTTACTTTGTTCTATGCTTCATCATCACCGGCTCTGCGCCTGCAGGGCCTTGATCCACGTTTCCGGGGATCAAGTGCAGTTGGGGGAGATAGTGGACCTATCTTTTGGAGTAGAGCAACTCAAGGGAAATATTTTTTGTAATAGAACCCTTATCCATAAATTTGCATTTTCTGAGCTATGACCCCATGAAAATGGCATTTTCAGTGTTTTGGGAATTGGGAAACAGTGGCGTACCCAGGGGGGGGGCTAGGGGGACATCAGCCCCCCCCTTCGCGATTTTAGCCCCCCCCTTCGCGATTTCAGCCCCCCCCCTTTTTCACTTTTTTTCCTGTGGTCTTCTTTGGTTTTATGACACCGCTGAAAAAAATTTTCCGGCACGTTCCCAATTGACTAAAATTACACTGGAATTTCAAAAATTTTTCAAAATTTTCTTTCGAGGAGATCTCGCCCCTAATTCATTACTGCTCTAATGTATACACATGACTTCTATGGTGTAGTAATAATGAGTAATGCTGACAACTATTATTGGTATTTAGTTATATATTTTGTGTGGCTTTTAATTAAAAAGCGTGTGGTGGGTGGAGTGGAGGACGAACGTCTAAGGACAGCCCTTGTCACCCATGGTTTTTCTTCAATTTTTTCCTGTATACAACGTATTTTTCAGGTTTGCTAGTCCCCCCCCCCCATTTGCCGCTTTTTCGTGCTTTTTTTATCTAAATAGGTTAAAAGTTTGAAATATTTGACATAACAAAATCTGACTCTGAACAGACCGCTGCTACAACTATGATTTCACGACAAGTGTTGCTTAGAATTGGTTTTTCTATGCAATTATTATTTCAAAATTCTAAAAATACTCCAGCTTCTTGGGAGGGCTGCCAAACCTAGACTCCTGCAACCACTCTTTTTTTACGACCAGTGTTGCTTAGAATTGCTTTTTCAATGCAAATTTTATTTCAAAATTCAAAAAAAGCTCCAGCTTCTGGGGGCTGCCGCCCCCAGACCCCTGCAACCACTATGATTGCACGACATGTTGCGTATATAAAACTTTTTTGCAATATCAATGAAATCAGAAAAAAAAATTTAAAAAGCTGAACTTTCTGCAGACTGCCGCGGACTGCGTGTGCGTTTTCACCCCCCCCCCCCCCCGGTCGTCGACCATCAGTTCAGCCCCCCCCTTCGCGTAATCCTGGGTACGCTACTGTTGGGAAATGAACGTAGGCCAAAGTTTGAAGCCAAAAATGGCTATAATCTTGTTTTTGGATAGTTTCGAGTGCGATATGAGGATCAAGTGCAGTTGGGGGGGGAAAAATAGTGGACCTATTTTTTTGAGTAGAGCACCTTGAGGGAAGCATTTTTTGTAATAGAACCCCTATATACAAATTTGGATTTTCTGAGCTATGACCCCTTGAAAATTGCATTTTCAGTGTTTTTGGAAGTGAACGTAGGCCAAAGTTCGAAGCCAAAAATGGCTATTATCTTTGTTTTTGGATAGTTTTGAGTGCGTTATGATGTTTTAAGGCATCGTCTAGGTTTAGTTGGCAGGATTCTCTAGGCTAAGCTGGCAGGATTTTTTCTGAAAATTTCGATTTTTTATTGCCTAAGCCTGAGCCTAAGCCTAAGCCTGAACCTAAGCCTAAGCCTAAGCCTGATACTAAGCCTAAGCCTAAGCCCCATACTAAGCCTAAGCCCTAAGCCTAAGCCTAAGCCCAAACCTAAGTTAAGGCCAAGTTTGAATTTGGTCAAAAATTGGACGAATTTTTCGGCAGGACCCCGGTGAAAGAGCCTTTGTTTTGATTCTAAAAAATTGTAAACAATAATCTGACACCATTTAGACACGATTAGAACGGAAAAAACAAGAGCTTCGAAAAAAAATTGCAAAAACGTCCCTCACTGAGGGTTCAGACTTCGGGGGGTCGTATCTCAGAAAATCCAAAAAATAAAATAGGAGTTCTTGAAGCAAAAATGCTTCCCCCAAGGTGCTCTACTCAAAAAAATAGGTGCACTATTTTTCCCCCCCCAACTGCATTTAACCCCGATATGATGTTTAAGGCATTGTCTAGGCTTAGCTGGCAGGATTCTTTAAGCTAAGCTGGCAGGACTTTCCTTGTAAATTTCGATTTTTTAGTACCTTTAAGTAGTACCTTTAGTACTACCTTAGCCTAAACATAAACCTAAGCCTGATACTAAGCCTAAACATAGGCCCCGTTTGAATTTGGTCATAAATTGAAAAATTCTGGTCAATTTTGGCCAATTTTTTGGAAGGAACGGGGTCAACGTGTTTTGATTTCAAGAAATTGTAAAATCCGACTCCATTTAAGGGGGCGCTCCGGGAATCGGGGGTTACATCGAAAATTGGCAAAAAAGTTGGCAAATGTCAAACTTTACTATACATATATGTAGTATGGCACAAAGGAACACTGGAGGCAAAATTTCAAATCACGTGATCATGTCACGTGACTCCCAGAGCACCAAACGTGAGTGAATTTTCGGCAAACGATAACTCTGCTTATACTTTGCGTATAGTCACACTTTATATACCAAAATGTAGCTTATGTGCTTTCCTAGTTGAACATTATTTTGGTTTTTAACATTTATGTAGGATTTGAATAAAAAATGTCATTATGTGTTTTCGAAGTCGAACTCTGAGCAATAAAATTCATATAAAAAATTTCTAAGCTTTATTTTAAAAAACTAAAAAATTGTTCAACTGCGCAGAACCTAAGACTATCATTGTGCAAAATTTTGTAGAAAAATATCTCACCAGCATTTTATAATCGAATGCCGAAAAATTGGTTTTGTAATCACACAGCCTATATTTGAGTCTGCTGCTTCTGAAAATGGTTTCTTGTGCGATTTTTTTGCACAGAATGCAATAAAATTGTTTTAATTTTTCATTACGACTAATAAAATTTACGTATCGTCTGTTTGGAAAACTTTAAAAAGCGTTGATGCACTGGCTTACTTGCTGAATTTGTGTAAAACTCGAATAAAATCAGTAATTTGTCCAATTTTTTCCAAATTTTTTGCTATGGAGATATGCACGTCAAAACATCAGAAATAGTATTTTGGGCAAATTTCCTTCAAGAATGATGTCATTTTGGCTGTTTTTAAAAAATACGGCCCAAATCCTTGATTTCCGGAGCGCCCCCTTAAGGTAGCGCTCAGCAAAAAAAGTCATGTTTGGAACTAACCTCATGCAATGAGTAGCAATACCACTTCAATTGTATGTCAAAGTGGGCTCAAAAAAACGTATTTCCAGTACTCTTCAGCACTTTAATGCAATTATGTCAAATTTTATGACCATGTCAAATTTCCTATTCACACTAATTTTGTTTTCGACCTAGCTCGGCGAAATCTCAACCGATTTTGGTGATCTTGGTGTCGATCGAAAGATCTTTCAAAAATCTAGACGTCAAAAGTCTTCGATTTTCAATTTCGATTATTGACTTTTCAAAAAATCGATTTTTCAAAAATCAGCTGTGTTTGAGCGGCTACAAAAATTGCTGAGAGCCAAAAATTAAAAATCGAAAAAATTCGACGTCTGCATTTATATTCTTTCTTTCATTGTGCAAAATTTCAACTCGATTCCAATCGGCAGCAGGGAGCTAGATCAAAAAAAAGTAGTCGACTTCGCTACGCAAAAATGTGAGGTTTGCCCACACGTTTCACTTTTTCAAAAATTAGACCTTTCCTAGTAATGCATAATTCCGTTAAAAAATTTACCAAAAGCCATTATCAATTTTTTAAGAAAATAAATCAAAAATTTGACATTTTGGAAGATTTATCAGCTTTTTAGGTGATTCATTTTTGGATTGCTATTTTCGCGGCTAAATAGCTCAGAAAAGCTTCAACAAATTTGCATGTTCAATACATCAATTTAAAGCTAAGAAAACGCACATTTTAGTGAAATATGTAATTAATTTATATCGCGATAACTAAATTTTCGCTAGAAGTACAAAAATGGTCAAAAAATTTTGAAAAATTTTTTTAGCGTAATATGCACATCAAATGAAAGCCCTTTTTATTCTGAACAACTTCTCTTCAAGATATTATGGTCAAAAATATCGCTGAAAACAATTAAACGCCAAAGTCGGTTCCCCTGAGCGCCACCTTAAGGTGGTAGTAACGAATGTGCAGTGTTTTTCAACAGGCTAGTATTCAATAATTAATTAACTTTAGAGCATAATTTTTATATCGTTAGAAAGCGCTACTTTTCTTCTACATTTAAGCAAAGTCTTATTGTACAACTGTAAAGATGATTTGTATGGCCTGTGTTAAAAGTAGACCATTTTGGCTTTTTTGAGCACTTTCAAATCTGGCCCCTTTTTGAAGAGTTTAAACAACAAAAACATACAAAAAAAGGCACAAATATTTAAAAGTGAATTATCTAGACCCAAAATGCACGATTTTAGGATTTGTCGATTATTAAATGAAATATACGGTTTCAAAGTAAAAACTTTCTATTCACACTCAACTTTCGGGTTCTATGTCTGCGCAAAAATATAAGCAATTTAAAAAATTTTAATTTTGGGTCTAGAAAATTTGCAAAAGTTTATTCGTGTTCATTTTTGTGTTTATGCGCTGCGCATCCGCTTAGAAAAGTGGCCAAAACTGTTAAATTTCCATTCTCCTGTTGTGTAGTGTGGCTTGTTGGCTTGGCTTGATCCTAAAAATTTTTCCCATGATTCCGCTAACTTCATTGGCCAATTTGTGTATATAAATCAATTTTTTACAGACTTTATTTTCAAAAAATACAGTTTGAATCAACTAAATTTTTTCAAAAATTTAAAAATCAAAGCACATTCGTTAGTACCACCTTAAGGTGGCGCTCAGGGGAACGGACTTTGGCATTTAATTTTTTCAGCGACATTTTTGACCATAATGTCTTGAAGGAAAGTTGTTCAAAATAAAAAGAGCTTTCATTTGATGTGAATATTGTTATAAAAAAATTTTCTAAATTTTTTGGACAATTTTGTAGCCGTAGCAAAAAAATTTTTGTCTCAATATAAAATGATCACTCATATCACTAAAGTTGGCGGTTTTTTAGCTTTAAATTGATGTATTAAACATAAGAATATGTTGAAGCTTTGCTGAGCTATTTAGCGGTGAAAATAGAAAATGAAAAATGAAAGACCTAAAAAGCTGATAAATCTTCGAAAATATCAAATTTTTGATTTAATTTCCTAAAAAATTGACTATGGCTTTTGGTAAATTTTTCAACGGAAATATGCAGTCCTAGGAAAGGTCTAATTTTTAAAAAAGTGAAACGTGTGGGCAAACCTCACATTTTTGCGTAGCGAAATCGACTACTTTTTTGGACCTGGGTCCCAGCTACCAATTGCGATCGAGTTGAAATTTTGCACAATGAAAGAAAGAATATAAATGTAGACGTGAATGTTTTTCAATTTTTAAAGTTTGGCTCTCAGCACTTTTTGTAGCCACTCAAACACAACTGATTTTTGAAAAATCGATTTTTTGCAAAATCTAAATTGAAAATAAAAAATCGAAGACCTTTCACGTTTAGATTATTAAAAGGTCTTCCGATCAATACCAAGATCATCAAAATCGATTAAGTTTCGCTGAGCTAGGTCAAACACAAAATTAGTGTGAATAGGAAACCGAGCATGGCCATAAAATTTGACACATTCACATTAAAGTGCTGAAAAGTATTGTAATTAGGTTTTTTTGAGGCCTCTTTGATGTACAATTAAGCTGGTATTGCTACTAATTGCATGAGCTTGGTTCCAAACATGACTATTTTTGCTGAGCGCCACTTTAAGGGGGCGCTCCGGGAATCGGGAGTTACATCGAAAATTGGCAAAAAAGTTGGAAAATGTCACACTTTACTATACATATATGTAGTATGGCACAAAAGAACACTGGAGGCAAAATTTAAAATCACGTGATCATGTCACGCGACTCCCAGAGCACCAAACGTGAGTGAATTTTCGGCAAAGGATAACTCTGCTTATTCTTTGCGTATAGTCACACTTTATATACCAAAATGTAGCTTATGTGCTTCTCTAGCTGAACATTATTTTGGTTTTTAACATTTATGTCGGATTTGGATAAAAATTTTATTTCATTATGTGTTTTCGAAGTCGAACTGAGCAATAAAATTCATATAAAAAGTTTCTAAGCTTTATTTTAAAAAACTAAAAAATTGTTCAACTGCGCAGAGCCTAAGATTATAATTGTGCAAAATTTTGTAGTGAAAAATCTTACCAGCATAATTACCTTATAATAAATACCAGATAAATATCTTACCAGCACCTTATAATCGAATGCCGAAAAATTGGTTTTGTATTCACGCAGCCTATATTTGACTCTGCTGCTTCTGAAAATGGTTTCTTTCGCGGTTTTTTTGCACAAAACGCAATAAAATTGTTTTAATTTTTCATTACGACTAATAAAATTTACGTATCGTCTGTTTGGAAAACCTCAAAAAGCGTTGATGCACTGGCTTACTTGCTGAAATTGTGTAAAAGTCGATTAAAATCGTTAAATTGTCCAATTTTTTTTCAAATTTTTTGCCATGGAGATAGGCACGTCAAAACATCAGAAATAGTATTTCGGCAACTTTCCTTCAAGTATGATAGGTCATTTTGGCTGTTTTTAAAAGATACGGCCGAAATCCTTGATTCCCGAAGCGCCCCCTTGAAAACGTTTAGGCTCGATTCATACTTTCGTCCGTATGTCCGTTCAGCCGACAAAATGACGAAATAATGACGTCACATGCGCTGGCTGATCCACTGCACTAGGCTGCTAGTGACGTCATTCAAAACGGCAATACGGACGAAAGTATGAATCGAGCCTTAGAACGGAGAAAACACGGGTTTCTGAAAAAAATTACGAAAACGTCCCTTACTGAGGGTTCAGATTTCGGGTTAAGTTCGTAAAGTTGGGGGGGGGATAGTGGACTATTCCTTTTTTCTAGTAGAGCACCTATTTTTTCAAGTAGAGCACCTTGGTGGAAGCATTTTCGCTACAAGAATCCCTATTTCATTTTTTATACTTTCTGAGATATGACCAATCGGAATCTGAACCATCATTGATAGACTTCAAGCGTGCATTCGATACTGTGTGGCGAACAGGGGCCTGTTGCTCAACTTTACAAGTCTTACAATTGTAACAATTGTAAGTGCAAAATCAGGTGATTTGTAATGAATTTATATGACAAATTCGTAACGAATCACCTGATTTTGCACGTACAATTGTTACAATTGTAAGATTTGTAAAGTTGAGCAACAGCCCCCAGGCCTACTGTGGAAGATGGTCGAGATGGAAATACCGCTGGGCTGTGTACGCTGGGTCAAAAGCTTCTTAAGCGACCGACTAGCCAAAGTCGAAGTAAACGGCAAGCTCAGAAAGTCACGGAAATTCCACCAGGGAGTTCCACAGGGCAGCTGCCTGTCCCCTCTACTGTTCAACATCTTTATCAACGACATTCTTGCTAATATGCTGGCAGAAGTCAATGCATCTCTGTTTGCAGACGACCTGGCCATATGGACACAGCACAGTAAGGTACAAGAAGTCGAAGCCAGACTACAGATAGCACTCGACAGAATCGCCAACTGGTCGAAGAAATAGAGACTGGAAATTAATGTAAAAAAGTGTGAAAGCAGCATTTTCTCGACTTGGAGTAAAGAAGCCAGCCTGCGACCAACGCTACACCTAAACCGCCAACCGATACCATTCTCCAGCACACCAACCTTCCTGGGCGTGACATTTGACAGGATTCTAAATTTTGGAGCACACGTGGCCAGGCTAAAGGCCAAAGTGTGGCCTAGGCTCAAGATACTAGCAGCATTGGCCGGGACGGACTGGGGCTGCGAGAAGGAAGATCTTCGGCTACTATACTTGACGTTCATTCGCTCGGCTATTGAATACTGTGCTGGCATTTGGATGCCTAGCGCAGCAGCCACACATCACGAAACCGTCGAGAAAATTCAGAACAAAGCCGCGAGGACGATAACTGGCTGTCACAGTTCAGCCCCACTGGAAATCATGTTGCTTAAAGCCAACTTGCTGCCACTACATCTTCGCGTAGAACAGTTAGCCGGCACAGCGTACAAAAAATCGCTTAGGCTCGACAACAACAACCCAAGATTCGCGACAGCTACCCAAGCACCGCCCGGCAACTAGTGTTTGTGACCGGCCGCGAAAGCCGCCGGCCGGCTCCGGCCGGCTGTGAACGGCCGGCCGGCCGGTAAAAGCCGGCCGGCCCGTGAAAGCCGGCCGGCCGGCCGGCCGGAACGGCCGAATTTTTGAATACAACCAGTCCAGAGTGTCATTTCGGCATAAACTTAGCCTGCCGGATTGTTATGCCGGCCTAATTTTGTCAGTCGGTTGAATCTAGCTGGCTGGCCGGTGTTTTTAACTGGCCGGCCGGCCGATTTTGACCGTCGCGCAATATGCGACCAGGCTGGCCTAGGAAACTAAAAAAGAGAAAGTATCACTGCTGTATGCAAAATCTAACCGGTCAAGCGACATTTCCCAGTAGAGCCAAAACTACAACTGATAGAACAGAAAAGCAATTTACTCTTCAAATACGTCAATTATATAGCATACATCCAGGAATAAAGTTTAATAACATGTTAGCATTGATCAAAAAATACTATAAAATGTTAGCTAAACAAACAAAACTAGGGGAAATACAAAATATCTTTGGGTTTGAAGAGAGGGAGCGAGAAAGACCAATCATGGCCACCGAACCCGCCGCCCCCGAAGCAAGTGATCGAGCCTATAATTCGCTAGCTTATTACGAAAAGTAGTAGAATTTGCACAATTTATTAATTCTAAAGGTAACTCATTCCACACTCGAATTACTCTGGCGGTGAAAAAATGTTGTGTAACGTTCAAACTAGATTGTTTTAGACTCAGTTTGAGGGGGTGACTTCTTGTACCTGAATCAATAGCGTAATCAAAAAACTGACTAAAATTTATGTCTAGTTAACCTTTGACAATTTTAAAACGAAAAACGAGATCAAGTTGAATACGTCGTTGCTCAAGACTGGTAATATCGAGGGCCTTTAAACAGTCTACGTATGATAACTGACTAAAACCAGGAATTCGCTTAGTGAAGGAGCGCTGGACACGCTCGATCATATTTGTATCTTTGAGCCGGTATGGGGACCAAACAGGTGAGGCGTACTCTAACACTGGCCGAATGTATGTATTAAAAAGCTGGATCAAAAATTTTCTGTTTCTACATTTAAAGCTTATAAAGATACGTGAAATAGTAAATAGAGCTTTGCGACTTATAATTTGACAATGAGAAGAGGACTTCAAATTAGAATTTATGCAGACACCAAGATCTGTAACGCTTTCAACAGGTACTAATTCCTCAGATCCAAGGACGTAGCCAGAAGCGTCTGCAGGTGTGCCACCAAAACATAAAACAGAACAGTTTGAGCGCGACAACGACAGTTGCCACAAAGTAGACCACTCCCAGACGCTATCAAGACTAAGTGCCAAATAATGACTTCGAAAATTTTTTGGGCAAGCCGCAATAATCTTAGCATCATCTGCAAAAAGGGTACAGCTACAATGCTCAGCAACAACATCTGGTAGATCATTTACGCAGATGAGAAATAATATGGGTTCAAGGATAGTTGCCTGGGGTACCCCACTCTTAACAGGGAGGGCTTGAGATTTTTGACCGTCAACTAGAACAGCTTGCGTTCTATTACTCAAAAAACTAGAAAGCCACCCTAACATTTTTCCTTCGAGGCCGTACTTACTAAGTTTGTAAATTAACTTTGGATGCGGGACAGTGTCAAAAGCTTTAGCAAAATCAAGGTACACTGCATTGACAGTTTGTCTTCGTTCAGTACGACTGTGCCACTTGTGGAATGTGGACATAAGGTTGGTCACTGTAGATTTACGTTTTAGAAAGCCGTGTTGAGACGGATGTAATAGATTATTAGATGTGAGATGGGACATGATTGACTCACATACTATTTGCTCCAGAATTTTACAACTCACACACGTAAGACTTATAGGCCTATAATTTGAAGGATCTGAGTTTTTTCCCTTCTTCTTAACAACTGGAATGATATCTGCCTTCAACCAGTCACTAGGAAAAATTTGCGAATCAAGTGAAAAACAAAAAATTTTGATCAAAGGTTTAACAGTGGACTTTGCTAGCTTTTTTATAACGAAATTAGGAATACCGTCCGGACCAGACGACATTTTATTTGGGAGCTTTTTAATTGCATGAAACACTTTTTCATCAGTTATTTCTACTTCTGTTAACTTTGACAACGTTTTGTTCTCCATAGGCGGTAAGATCCCATTATCAACGGTAAAAAATGTAGCAAAATTACGATTTAAAAGATTAGCTTTATCTAATGCAGCTACTGCCTTCTCTCTTACTCTTCTTACTAGATATGGTTGGGAGCCATCTTTGGAGACGAATTTGGAATTGATAAATTTGTAAATTTTTTTGAAGACGGTTGCAAAAGGAACTTACTTTCACTTTCATATTCGTCTTGCCGAACAATTTTGCGCAAAGCCTTGGCCGAATTTTTATATTTATCAAGATCATTTGCACTATACGTCAGTTTATACCTTTTCCAAAGTTTTCTCTTTTTTTGCCAACATTTCCGTATATGTTTCGGCCATGTGCGATACTTGTTAGTCCTGTGAGACACGGGAACATACGTACTCATACCTACATCCACAAAATACCTAAAGATACACCGCTTATCATCAATGTTAGGTACAGAATCCAGGAGATAATCCCAATCAACAGAGTCTAAAAAAGTACTAAAGCTATCATAATCCCCACTTAAATAATCAGGTGAACACGGACGCAGACTTTTAGGTTTGTGAGTTTGCCTTGCAATTTCAAAAGTTATAGATCTATGGTCAGTATTGCTAAAGTTATCTTCAATTTCTAGACAGTTAACTAATTGATAATGCGATACTAGTACAATATCCAAGATATTATTTGCTCAAGTTGGTTCAGTTACAATTTGATATAAGCCTAATTCAGCAAAGACATCTAAATACTGTTGACTAGTAAGACTTGCAACACTATAGGAGGACCAAGCAATATCAGGCAGGTTGAGATCGCCCAAAATTATAACCTCACCCTTGTAACTGGTAAGTTTTTGCAATGCAGTAACAAATTTCTTATCGGATTCTTGTGTAGTAACAGGTGATCGATACATTACATACAACTTTATGGCAGCTTTGTTCAACTCTATGTCGCATGAAAATGCTTCAATATATCAATTTACTCTAACCTAGTCAACGTTTGTAACTTCTATAGTATTTTTAAATAAAACAGCAATTCCACCATGTTGTTTGTCGTATCGAGCACACCTGTACACAGAGTAACCCATACCTAATGGAAAAATATTATCAGAATAGTGACTAGTAAGCCCTGTTTCAGCAATGACTATGATGTCTGGGAACTGTCTTTGTTGCATTTCTAGTGATAGCTCAGCAAACTTATTAGTTATGCTACGGACGTTTGAATAATAACACGTTACGTTATGTTTTGGTCTATCAGAGGTCAAAGTGTTTAGGGTAACCGTTGACGTTGAACTACTGCACGTGGGTGCCATTTAGCATACGAGGGGCAGTGGGTAGTGAATAAAATAATAGCAAGCAAGGACTTTGGCTAGTAATAAAGTATAAAGAAAAAAACAGCAGGAGACCACGTTGACGGTTTTGCAGTCAGTCCTCCGCAATTATCTGAAACATCACCATTTGATCCAACTGAATCAAATGGGTTAAAAACAATATACACCCTGTTAAGCGTGGTTCTACAGCTGAAGCCAAAAAACTGGCAGCAGGTGACCGTGACACCCTAGCGGCCCAAGAAAAACCAGATATCGAACTCTGGACCGACGGAGCTGCGAAGGGGGGCACCCCATACGGGGGCAGTGGCGCCTATATTACCTACAACTCAGGGCGGGAAACAGTCCAGCTGATATCCCCCCGCCGGCAGATATTGCTCTAGTTTTAGAGCCGAACTGAGGGCGGTCACCATAGGACTACAGTGGCTCACCGAAAACATGGCCAATTTGAACCTAAGATACACCCGAACAGCCAAATCTGTACAGACTCCCAGTCGGTGGTCAGTTTAGTCAACAGCGGTCTCCGGGTGAGTTTCAGCCAGCTTCTAAACGACATGTGGGACTGCTTCCAACACCTGCGAGACATAACGACAAAGACCAAGACCAAGACAAAGACCAAACCAAGACCATAAAGACAAAGACCTCCAACACCACATAACCCTTCAGTGGGTACCCAGCCACTGCGGTCTGGACGGGAATGAAATCGCGGACTCGCTAGCCAGGGCTGGCTGCTCTGCACCACAAACAAATGAACCGATAGACCTGCCCACTGCTAAAAATGTCATCAAGCGCTACGAAACCAAGAAGTGGTTTACTAGCGTCAGTCACCCCCGCGCGCTGGCAATCTATGGCCCCAATGGCCCAGTGCCACCCCAAACGGAAGCTGGGCTCCCAAGGGCCGACCGGGTTCTACTTAGCAGGCTGGGGACCAGGAAATCATGGCGGCTTGGGGCATACCGCAACACCATTGACCCAATTAACCACCCAATTACAAACTGCCACAGGTGCCATACGGGGGAACCAGAAGACCTGGAACATGTGATTATTCGGTGCCCGGCCCTAACCCGCTACCGTCTCCCAAACCTGGGTCAAGCCCCTAACCTCTCTGTGCTTAGGGACTGTCCATTAGCGGTCCTACAGTTCGTCAGGGATACTGGGCTGCTAGCCCGGCGAATATAAGACCCAATTTTGATCGGCTGCCTAAGACAACAACAACCCTCAATGACGGGACATTTTCGCATTTTTTTCAAAAACTCGTGTCTTCTCCGTTCTAAACGTGTTTAAATGGACTCAAAATAATGTTTACAATGTTTTAGAATCAAAACAAAGGCACGTTGACCCCAGTCCTTCCGAAAAATTGGCCAAATTCACCTGAATCATCCAATTTTTGACTAAATTCAAAGGCCTCAATTTAGGCTTGGGCTTAGGATTAGTATGGGGCTTAGTCTAAGGCTTAGTATCAGGCTTAGGCTTAGGTTCAAGCTTAGGCTCAGATACTAAAAAATCTAAATTTACAGGGAAAATCCTAGCAACTTGGCCTTGAGAATCCTGCCAGCTAAGCCTGGACGATGCCTTAAAATATCATAAGGCACTCAAAAATGTCCAAAAATAGGCCTACGTTCACTTCCCAAAACACTGAAAATGCAATTTTTGAAGAGTCATAGCTCAGAAAATACAAATTTTGATTAGGGGTTCTATTACAAAAATGCTTCCCTTGAGGTGCTCTACTCCAAAGGTCCACTATGGCCGCCCCAACTGCACTTGATCCCAGATTTCGGTGGGTCATATCTTAGAAAATCCAAAAAATGAAATAGGCGAAATTTTAGTTTCAGTTTAAGTTTCAGTTTCAGTTTCAGCTCCAGAAGCATTTAGTTTCAGTTTCAGTTTTGCTATATTGTGTTTTCGTCACACTTTTCTACGTAGCGTATACGGTCGTCGACGTTGCCTTGTGAAGCCCCAAGCTTACATTAATGAACTATG
This sequence comes from Trissonchulus sp. WLG1_4, assembly GCA_030248245.1. Classification (NCBI taxonomy): domain Eukaryota; kingdom Metazoa; phylum Nematoda; class Enoplea; order Enoplida; family Ironidae; genus Trissonchulus; species Trissonchulus sp. WLG1_4. The sequence goes on along the minus strand of JASANF010002655.1, from coordinate 4,389 downwards.
TACATAAGATAAGATACATGTATACAGTCTGTAACCAAAATAAAATTGAAGATGAACTGCATTTTTTATTACATTGCGATTTATACCGGTATATATACATGGTCAGACCGCAGCTCGCCACCAGCCCCGGCCGATCTCTAATATAGACATAGAGTAAGACACTATTATATACTGTTGCTTAGTGTATAATAGAAAATCAATAATTTGTGCGCAGGGGATGCTGAAACTGAAACTACAGTTTCAGTTTCAGCTTGTGTATACACGTACCCACACGGCACACACACATTGAAAGCAGCATTGGCGGAAACTCAGTTGACCTGAAACTGAAATTATGTTTCAGTTTCAGTTTCGGCTTCTGTGTAATTTCAGTTTCAGTTTAAGTTTCAGTTTCAGATCCAGCGGCATTTCAGTTTCAGCTGCTGTTTCAGCTCTGGACAGATTTTAGTTTCAGTTTAAGTTTCAGTTTCAGTTTCAGCTTTAGAATAGTTTCAGTTTCAGCTGAGGTTTCAGCTGCAGGATGGATTTAGTTTCAGTTTCATTTTAAGTTTCAGGCGCTGAAACTGAAACATGTACAAACTGAAACTCGTTTCAGTTTCAGTTTCAGTTTCCGCTCACATCACTACTATCACATTGGCTTTAAGCATTGTTTGAGAATACGACTTTACCTTCACTTTACCTATGGGTAAAGTTAGCCTAACTTTACCTGCAGGTAATTTTGAGAATACGGCCCCAAGCGTTTGTAATCACACACCCCATATTTCGGTTTCATGCTAAAAATACTGCGATATTTCACAAAAAAATTACACCACACTCAATAAAACACCGAAAAGTTTTAAGTGAGGTCAAGGAAAACACAGCTGCTGGTGTTTTCCAATCTTCCAAAATCATTGTCTACTGTACGTGTAAATGCACTGGCTTGTAAAGCTATTTCCGTGAAAATCTATTTTTCTTGCTGAAAAAAGCTGGGGCCGTATTTTCAAAATTACCTGCAGGTAAAGTTAGCCTAACTTTACCCACAGGTAAAGTGAAGGTAAAGTCGTATTCTCAAACATTGACTAAAGCCAACGTGATAGCTATAGTTACCTTTAATTTTTGGGCCAGAAAACTGCTTTATCTTGTTTCGCAGCGGCAGCTAAAGTTAATGATTGTGCAAATTTTTAACCTCAACCGTCTACGTTAATCGTGTTTTAAATTTTAACTTTACCTTTACCCACAGAATTAACTTTACCTTCACCTTACCTGTGGGTAAAGTTAGCCTAACTTTACCTGCAGGTAATTTTGAGAATACGGCCCCTGACACAGGAAAACCGCAACTCTTAATTTGGTCTTAATTTGGTCTTAAATTTATAAAATTTAAGACTATTTTAAGAGTTCTTAATTTGGTCTAAATTTGGTCTAAAAATTTTAAGACTAAATTTAGACCATTTTTAGATTGAGGTGGAAGACCAGAACGTTTCAGACCAAGTTCAGACTATCTGAAAACAGTCTAAAAATATTTTAGAGTAATTTTAGAGTGTTTTAAGATTTGAAATAAAACTGAAAAATGACTCTTAAACGGGTCTTAAAACTTTTAAGATTGTTTCAGAGTGATTTAAGACTAGTTTTAGAGTGATTTAAGATAATCTTAAAAACTCTTAAATCACTCTTAAAACACTCTTAAATGTGTGCTGGCTGAGTTTTCTATATTTTTAGACTGTTTTAAGAGTGATTTAAGATAATCTTAAAAACTCTTAAAAACTCTTAAATCACTCTTAAAATACTCTTAAATGTTTTTAGACTGTTTTAAGAGTGATTTTAGATTATCTAAAACGAGTCTGAAATTACTCTTAAAACACTAAAATAGTTTTGCTTCATGTTCCCACTTCTTTGCTGTTAACCGCTCAAATTCACACTTCTTCAATGTCATGTTTTTAATGTTTTTTCATTGTTTTTAGCATTTTTAGCAGTTTTTATTGTTTTTTTCACCGTATTGATAGAATCGAGGACCGAGGTATGTTCGACTTTCGTCGTAAATTTGGGATCAAGTGCAGTTGGGGGGGGGGGGGGAATAGTGGACCTATTTTTTGGAGTAGAGCACCTTGAGGGAAGCATTTTTTGTAATAGAACCCCTATCCACAGATTTGGATTATCTGAGCTATCACCCTTTGAAAATTGCATTTTCAGTGTTTTTGGAAGTGAACGTAGGCGAAAGTTCGAAGCCAAAAATGGCTATAATCTTTGTTTTTGGATAGTTTTGAGTGCGTTATGATGTTTTAAGGCATCGTCTGGGCCTAGTTGGCAGGATTCTCTAGGCTAAGCTGGCACGATTTTTTCTGAAAATTTCGATTTTTTATTGCCTAAGCCTAAGCCTGATACTAAGCGTAAACCTAAGCAGTGGCGTATTTAGGGGGGGGGCTGGGTGTGCTGCAGCCCCCCCCCTTTGCGGTTTGAGCACCCCCCTTAGAGGGTCGCAGCCCCCCCTTTGAGCGGCGGTGGCTCACTCATCGACATGGTGGCTCACATTGCTCCGCACCCCGGGGGGGCCCCCCCCCCCCCCGCTTGCCCCTTTCCTGCTCTTTTTGGCCCCTCTTTTCTCTCTTCCTCCCCGAGGTAAGGTGGTTCACGGTTGCTCCGCACCCCCCCCCCCCCGTCGCAGCCCCCCCCCCCCTTTGCGAAATTCTGGATACGCCACTGAACCTAAGCCCTAAGCGTAAGCCTTAGCCCAAGCCTAAATTAAGGTCAAGTTTGAATTTGGTCAAAAATTGGACGTTTCTGGCGAATTTGGCAAATTTTTCGGCAGGAAACCTGTCAACGAGCCTTTGTTTTGATTCTAAAAAATTGTAAACAATAATCTGACACCATTTAGACACGATTAGAACGGAAAAAACAAGAGCTTCGGAAAAAAATTGCGAAAACGTCCGTCACTGAGGATTCAGATTTTGGGGGCTCGTATCTCAGAAAATCCAAAAAATGAAATAGGGGTTCTTGAAGCAAAAATGCTTTCCCCAAGGTGCTCTACTCAAAAAAATAGGTTCACTATTTTCCCCCCCAACTGCATTTAACCCTAAATTTGGGTATGAGTTATATATCACTGGCGGTCCCAGACTTTAAATTCGGAGGGGGGGGGGGCGGGTCTGAAGAATTTTTTCACTTTTTATAACAGCGTTTTTCACTTTTACGCTATCTTGTTATTGCCGCAGCCATATCAAGGCTATGAGCTGTAAATAAATATTTTTTTAAATAAATATCTTGCTAATTCTGGCCAAAAAATGTTGATTTTTTTCAATTGTAAAGGCAAAATGAACTTGAAATAAATTTAAAATTTAAAATTTTATATTTTTTGCGCAACAGATGGCTATTTAACATTTTTCCCCACAAAAAATATCACATTTAACTAAGGCATAAATACGGCGTTATGATAAATTCTAGTTCCTCAAATCCTAGTTCAAAACTTCCCTACTGCTCAGAACCAAGCTCACGCGACGGGCAATTTCGGTTTTAAAGTTCAGCTTTATTCATTATTCCACAGTAGCAAATCTCCTTTTATTTGATGCAGGGAACTAAAACTAATTTTTTGCTCACCCACACCTGAGTCTAAGCGTGAGCACTAAGCCTAAGCCTGAGCTCTGAGTCTAAGCGCAAAGCGTAAGCACTAAGCCTTAGCCTGAGACCTAATTTGAAGAAAAAACATGCTGAGAAGCATCAAAAATAACTTTACCGCACTAAAAAACCTTAACTAGCTTCAGAATTAAAAAAATTTCGCAGATATAGCCTGAATATTGTATATACTGAACCTTACTTGGGTTGTAACGCTTCAATCAGTCTGGTCCTGGTAGCTTCAGAAAAAGTTTTGTAATTTTTAAAAGCCTGAACCGATTTACAAAATTTTGTCAGCATTTATAGTGGTGCGGGGAAAAAACCTATTTTCAACTTTTCAGGTCGTCCTGTGCTCCACATAAATCGGATCCATTAATGCTCGCGGCTGTTATAACGGCCATCTTTCGCCGAACTGCTGCACTATTAAAATATATTCTAACTAATCACGTTTCTGAGTAGTATATAAGCCTCGAAACCTCCGGGGAAAAAACCCTATGCGGGGAAAAACCCTATCACTTTTCTCGGTTGTTCTATTAGCAGTGAGTATAAACTCAATTTTATCTACTTCAACTCTTAGGCTGGACTATGAACTAAAAAAACCGTTTCTCCGACACCCATGCGTCTCACAATAATTTTTGACCCAATTCAAACTTGGCCTTAATTTAGGTTTGGGCGTAGGTTTAGACTTGGGGCTTAGGCTTAGTACGGGTCTTAGGCTTTGGCTTAGTATCAAGCTTAGGCTTAGGTTCAGGCTTAGGCGCAGGCTTAGGTACTAAAAAATTGAACCGGAGAAGTTACGCCAACAGCCCAAGT